>JAQIUQ010004810.1:0-307500 GCA_030378365.1 Hybognathus amarus
AAGTTCACGTATCTAAAAATGAACTAGTTCACGTTCATTTGTTGAATGCTTTTTAAGATAGGCCACTATCTTACTCAATCGAACCTCTTTACCATCCATTACCAGCTGCAAATCACTGCCACTCCAAAATCCCCCTGCCAGCCATCCCCCTGACTGTCACCACAGTTCTCTTCAGCTTTTTAGTGTCCTCCAGCTAAGTCCGGACAGACAGAACGGACTTCCGTCCTTCCGACCATCACATTTAAAAAAAAAAAGAAATCACATTCAGTAACAAAAGCTAGTGACGAAAGTGGCACCTTTCAGCGCACAAGGCGAACCTCTTTACCATCCATTGGTCCCCAGTGGACCATGGCAGCACACAAGGCAACACGAAAGTGCCACTCCTCCACATGGCATGGCAGCGTATTTGTTTTCATTTCATCATTTTGAATCTTCCATGTCATAATTTTTACTTTTTATATCATCGTTTTCTGTCTTTTTTCTTGTAATTAATTTGCTTCATTCTTACAGAGTTGTGCTCTGTTCGTTTTTTTGAGGGATTTTATGTGATTTGCATTTTGCCCTTTGATTTTGCCTTATTGTTATTGTGTTTTCTTGCATTAATGAAAAAAGAAACAAGCTTTTTTATTTATTTTTTTATTGCAGAAAGACATAACAGGAGGAGACTAACACAAAGAAAAATATATTAAAATAGTTGACAGAGAGAAACATAGTTTCAGAATTTTCATTGTAATTTTGAATGATTTTAAACTCATTTGAAACTTAAAATGTATATTACAATTGGCAATTCAATTATTTTCATTTTAAAATATAAAGAACTTGTAAGCCTAAAAAGTATTTTTAAAGTATTTCTGTAAAAGGCTAGGGACAGAAAAATGAACATTTCCGTAGAATGGCCCATATGAAATAAAAATGATGTATCTGAATCAGAGAGATAAGACTTAAAGTACCTATAAAGGCAATTCTACAAAAAAAGTTCTAAACACATTATAAATATTATATATGTATTGCTAAAACATATTACAAAGCCTGAGAACTGTGAAGTACTGAAATGTGCAATTAGACCGTTAAACAGGGCTCTGGTATCAGCTAATATCACCGTCGACAGCTTTCACGCGAGTGGGCGTGGCTTCCACGCAGCCAGCAGACACGCCCACAGCGTTTGAGAACAGAGGTAACTGCTAATTTTTTCAAGATTTTGATAGCTTATTTTATGTACTTGTCTGCTTTTTTTATCATTCAAATTTGGCTGGGTGGCTAATAACACATTTTTCTGTGGTGTGACAAACTCAGAACACATACTTAATTTTGACTTTACAGGGACTTTAAAACAGAAGCAGACTGGAGGGCTTACATTTTCTTTCCATTTTCAAGAAAAAAGAAACAAGCTTCCATGGTAAAGTGGTGTGCAGAACATGAAATCCACAGGGAGGAGTCGGATCCAGATCCAACTCCTCCCACTCCTCCACATGGGAGGAGTCGGATCCAGATCCAACTCCTCCCACTCCTCCACATGGCCCCCTGGGGACGGCCATGGCTAAAATTTAAAAATCTAAAAGTACTAAATTGCACATAACTCCTAGACCGTTTGAGCTAGAATCACGATTTTCACATCACTGCGATCCCTGGCTCAAGCCGAACAAGATGTATATCTCCGATTTCCATTGCGCCCGCAATAGGACACGCGAAGAGGGGACGCCTCGGGCGGGTGCCATGGGGACCATGGCGCCCGCACTAGGACACACGAAGAGGGGACGCCTCTTTAATTTTATTTTTATTTTTTTTTACCTTTCGGCCCTTCGGCCTTTCGGCCTTCGTCCTTTGAAAAAAAAATAAAGAAAAATATCTTACTTCTGTCCATCCTTCCAACCGTCACATTAAAACATCCCTCCGCAGGAACAGCCGTAGCTGGTGAAAACTGCAAAGACACCTGGAACAAAGACCAACACACACCAACATTTCCAAATTGAAAAATAGCCACATCATACAGTACATGGTTCTGGAAACACAAATCGGTGTCAAACGGCACATTAGCAGCAACTACCGTGTCACTGGGAAGAACGCTGTAGACCAGAATCTGCACTGCTGGAGCCATATCGACGCTGACAGACAACTGGAACGGACAATCTGGGAAACATCAGAACAAGATAAAGAACTGACCAAGCACAAGACAAGAAAATAAAGCATCACTCACTTGGCACAGGACTCAACTTTCAGTCCCATAACTGCAACGCTGTAGGTCTGCAGTGTGTTTACGGTCACATCAGACTTGGGCAAAACTAAACCAGAAACAAAGCGCTTTAGGTTAAGGCCTCAGATCTGTCATTGAACTGCACATACAGAACAACTTATCGTATTTTTTTCACCTCAAAAACTTGGGAGACTTCTCGGTCAGCAATAAAAGCCTTTAGTGTGTACATCCCCATCTGAGCCTCTGGGTTTAACTGAGAAAGCTCCAATATCAGCTCCATTGAGGAAGCATTTGTCCACTGACCAATCTGGTTATTATCTTTGTCCTATTAAAACAAATTAACGGCTCAGAGAAAATCTGCAAAGAAAGAAAAGTGCAAAAATCTGCATTGGCTTCATTCAAAGTCTTACACCGAAGCAAACTCACCTTCACCCCGAGCAGATTTACTGCAAGACAGACAGGAATAATAAACATTTAAAAGCAGTCATTGAAGTTGAAATTTCTGCATCTTAAAAGAACCTGCATTTAATTTGCTTTTAATTTATGGTCGGAAAACACTCAAAATGGTGAAACATCTGGTCTTACCATTTGATCAAAAGGCACAAATTTGGGATCCATGGAGACAACTCTGAAATTAACTCCAAAGACACCAACAAACTCACATATATTGCATAATGCATTTGAAGATGATAGCTTCAACCAAGGGTCATTCACAGCTCACCTGTTTGTCCTGGATTGTAAATAAGTTTGTCTGTTTGGATGAAGGTCAAAGGTAACGTCTGAACAGGATTTTGCTCTCTTCAGTCGCTCTGAAGACCTTCCCTTGAACAAAGAGGGAAGATGGATTTCCACCCCACACTCAATATCCAACATACACACAATCACAGTGAAAAAAAAAAAACACAACGTGAAAATACACAAAATCAAATTATAACCACAGCCAACCCCTCCCGTTCAGTGATCCAATAAAAAAGAAAATACACAAACTACTCACATACAAAAGATTTTACACTTGTAAAACAAAAGTACTGGGGAAGCTACTCTGAAACTGTAGTTTGACAAGCTACAAGCTACTCGTAAGTTAAAGTAGTTTAACTACAGTCAAGCTACCCGTTTAGAAAAGTAGTTAGCTACACTACAAGTTACAATCAAAAAGTACAAATTACAAATTTTTATTGTAATTTTGAATGATTTTAAACTCATTTGAAACTTACCTGAAATTTAAAATGTATAATACAATTGGCAATTAAATTATTTTCATTTTAAAATATAAAGAACTTGTAAGCCTAAAGTATTTTTAAAGTATTTCTGTAAAAGGCCAGGGACAGAAAAATGAACATTTCCATAGAATGGCCCATATGAAATAAAATTATGTATCTGAATCAGAGAGATAAAACTTAAAACAGAAGCAGACTGAAGGGCTTCCATTTTTTTTCCATTTTCCAGAAAAAAGAAACAAGCTTCCATGGTAAAGTGGTGTGCAGAACATGAAATCCACGGGAGGAAGTCTCGGATCCAGATCCAACTCCTCCCACTCCTCCACATGGTCCCCTGGGGCTGGACCATGGACGCGCACTAGGCCACACGAAGGGGACGCCTCCTGCACCGCCATGGGGAGCCTCTGGGTTTAACTGAGAAAGCTCCAATATCAGCTCCGTTGAGGAAACATTTGTCCACTGAGCAATCCGGTTATTATCTTTGTCCTATTAAAACAAATTAACGGCTCAGAGAAAATCTGCAAAGAAAGAAAAGTGCAAAAAGCTGCATTGGCTCCATTCAAAGTCTAACACTGAAGCAAACTTACCTGCACCACGAGCAGACTACTGTAAGACAGACAGGAATAATAAACATTTAAAAGCAGTCATTGAAGTTGAAATTTCTGCATCTTAAAAGAACCTGCATTTAATTTGCTTTTAATTTATGGTCGGAACACTCAAAATGGTGAAACATCTGGTCTTACCATTTGATCAAAAGGCACAAATTTGGGATCCATGGAAACAACTCTGAAATTAACTGTAAAGACACCAACAAACTCACATATTTTGCATAATGCATTTGAAGATAATAGCTTCAACCAAGGGTCATTCACAGCTCACCTGTTTGTCCTGGATTGTAAATAAGTTTGTCTGTTTGGATGAAGGTCAAAGGTAACGTCTGAACAGGATTTTGCTCTCTTCAGTCGCTCTGAAGACCTTCCCTTGAACAAAGAGGAAGATGGATTTCCACCCCACACTCAATATCCAATATACACACACAAACACAGTGGGGAAAAAAAAACACACTACGTGAAAATACTCAAAATCAAATTATAACCACAGCCAACCCCTCCCGTTCAGTGATCCAATAAAAAAGAAAATACACAAACTACTCACATACAAAAGATTTTACACTTGTAAAACAAAAGTACTGGGAAGCTACTCTGAAACTGTAGTTTGACAAGCTACAAGCTACTCGTAAGTTAAAGTAGTTTAACTACAGTCAAGCTACCCGTTTAGAAAAGTAGTTAGCTACACTACAAGTTACAATCAAAAAGTAGCTAGCTACACTGAAACTACTTTTGCTTTTTGAACAACGTATATTATAAATAACTGAATAAGTGTCTGAGGAATGTTTTAAGTAAAATATTTAGTGTTTAAAACAAGGCAATGCAATTGCGATTTCAAAGAGTATTGTTTTATTACACACAACACTAAAATATCTCTAACTGTTTGTCAAAAGTGCAACAAATAGCCTACAACATTGCAAGAACGAAATATACATCCAACGTAAATTGCATGTAGAACATTTTCTCAATGTAGCAATGTAGCTTTTGCTTCGCGCTACACTTGCACTGTATTACAAGCAATTCAGTCTCCCGTTAACCAAGAAAACTCTTTAAAATACGGAAACTTACCTGGCGCAAGGGCCAGTGCACACCAGAGAGAAAACCAGAGGATGTATCTCCTGCCAGCCACAAATATGCTAACGTAAACTTCTCAATCAAGTTCCAGATTCAAACCCAACACTGCTACGTTCACCACCTGGATTTTACAATGGGCAGGACCCATTGTGACACATACCTGGCAAACAAACCACTCACATTTTTATACTCCCCAAACTGGCCACTGATAGGCTCACAGATTTGGGCGGGGGTGCACCTGGGGCGGGGGTACACGTGTAGCCCCGCCCACAATGCTTCTCATTGGTTAGGGGCAAAGTGCTGATGTCGATTGAGGTGGGGCTGCGGCCGTAAACTCATGACGTCGATCAAAAATAATTTTCTATCCTAATCTATCTATTCATCTCTGTGTGCCTATTTATCTCTACCTATCTGTCATACCCATACATCTGTCTGTGCTTGATAAACTATATTGCCCTCAAAACTTTTATGGATAGGCTTGCTCAAGCCAAATTAAATGTTTTTATTTAGAGTTTATATTCTTCATAAACAATTAAGTCTCTTAGGTACTTAGGTACTACAGACAAAGCCAATAACACTCAAGTGTATCTTGTCTAACATTTTCCTATATAATATGTTTAACATGTATAAAAAACAAATTCCTTGTATGACTGTACTGATAATGCCATTCTTCAAAATGATTCAATATTGTTTGTTCTGTATTTTATCTAAATTAGGTGTTGTGAACTGGAGTGCAAGAGTTCCAGGGGGCTGTTCCATAAAAGCCGCTTAGAAAAGTGGGGATTAAAGTCCAAAACCTGACTTGAATGAGCCGAGCTAAACAGCCGCGCTTAAATTGGTTCCATAACAGTAAGTTGAGGATCATATGATCTTACTAATTCGAGTCAGGTTTAAATAGTCTAGATAATTGCGCGTGCACGCCATTCTTTAAAAGTCCTGAAAAGTCGAGCATGGGTCAATCGATTTACTGTGGGCTACCATGGCAACAACAGGAAAAGCTAGAGCAGCGACGTTAATAATGAAGAATTTAAAGATGTCATCACCAAAAAAAAAAGGCAATACAGTGGCAATAAATAGCCTAAAGCAAGTGAGAAAGTTTGGCAGGAAATTGCTGATCGTCTCTATGCTTAAGTAGCGGTGTAAACTATTTAAAATACTTCAACATTTAATGTGCGTCACAATACATTGCAAAATTTGTGTGTAACAGTAACGTTAATTGCTTTCACGCAGCAGCAACTGAAGTGAAGGAAAAAGAACCTGGCAGCAGGTGAAAATAAAATATAAAAATATAGTTCAGAATGGTAAGTAAATCTAATGGTATGTAGATATGTAATCAATGCCAGCTTGAAGTTACATCTATTCAGTTTTTTTTTCTTTATTGAAGCGACCAAAAAGAAGACTGAGGTTGCTGGCACTGGGGGAAGACCACCACCAGTCAGCTTCACTCCTGCACAGGAGCTGGCTTTGGAAATTAATAAAGGGAGGCCAGACTGGCCCGTCCTTGAGGGAATAGAGGGTGGGACATCATCTAAAATGATATCACGTAGTATAAGGAGTGAGTATATAAAAGGTTTGTGTGTTTTATTATCATTATTCCTTCATGACTAAGTGATTTCCTCCTTCCTTAGGGATTGTAGGCCTAAGTACATCATAGCAGTAATGTCATGTAGAGGTAGGCCTACTTGTGCTATTGTAATGGTGCATTTTGGTAAAAAAAAAAGAATATATATATATTTCTATCAAGATTCTGTATGCTTTATGGATCCACCAGACATCATGTTGGCTGTGAGTATTAGACCATTTAAATCAGTTATGTAAGCTAATGAGTTTAACTGAGTTTAAACAGTAGTCACAGGGAGAAGGCCCATCAGTTGAGGAGGATGAGGAGACTGTGTCTGTATGTTCAAGGAGGCCTGAGGTACTCACAGGTTCTATCCATGCTATACTGTTTTAAATATTAAAAAGTGTACTTGTGTGATAAAATAATCATAATGTGTTCTTCAGGATACTGACACTGTTCTAGAGCCCTCTCAGTCTGGGACCACTTGTGACAAAGTGAGTATTAAGAAATGAAAACAATGTGACAAGAGTATTCAATTAAATAACTTAAATGTTACATAACCCAGAAAACATAAAAGGCGAGTATAAACGATACTGCCTTAAACAAATGGAAGCAATTGATATCGACATCCAGTATAAAAAACTGAAGATGAGGAAGGTGGAGCTGAAATTCAACAGCTACATAAAAATGCAAGTAGAACTACCATTTTTTTTAAAAGGAAAAGAAAAAAAAACATTACCTTTTTGATCATTCACAACATATGTTTGTGTGTTTTCACCCCTAACAGGCAGATTCACTCTGAATAAAGACAAATCACATTAAATACTTTGACTTCAATGTGTTTGTTCAACTAAGGAGAAAGTTGAGGGGCCAGTGGAAAATTTTAAAGGCAACACAGTCATGGTTTAGATCATATTAAACAAAATAATTATTTGCATATGTGTGGGCTTGGTAATCTACAAATATATGCAATCCCATCTCTTGAGAATCTATATCGTTCATACAGGTAGCTGTAATTTAATGCCAAATGGGTCTGACCTGTCTCTGAAAGTTCTCTCTCTTTGAAATGCCCTCCGCAAGACAGCTCCCTCATCCACCACCTCATCTATGAAAGGACACACTATGGTTAAGTTTGGAAACTAGTTCAGCTCCCTATTTATAAAGCTTTCTTTTGATATAGGATTTTTCTGTTTTGTGAGATGCATAAGACATGTATATTAATATTTACATTTCTGCATTGACATTTTGGGGGAGGAGCGATTTTGTGACGATTGTTTTTTAAAGCTTTATATATTCATTATTTTTTCCATATACATAAATATAATTATATTCTGTGTAAAGATGAGATTTTAAGATTTAAAATGATACTAAATATGGGGTGATAGCATCTCCAGAAACACAAAAAATAAGTTTAAATATAATGACGTAGCTCTGTCTGATCAGAGTGGAGGAGGTTAAAGAAGCTGACCTGCACATCCAGGAAATTTGACAAATCATTTTTGGGCCACTCTTAGCAAAGGCATTGAAACTTGTAACACACAGGAATCAAACCTTTCCACATGATCCTCACTGTTATTAAATCCGAGTCTGTACTTCCTGTTAAGTATGTTGTAAGAACTGTTAATGAGTGTGTGTGGAGTTGTACTCTAAGCTGATTACAAGCTTATGGGTACAACTATAGCACATAAAGCAGCAGTGTGAAGTTAACCAGATAGCAGACATACGCACCCATTCATTTCTAACCTCAGCCAAATCGTACCAATTAAAAAAAAATGAAAACCATGTAATCTCAACATGGACATAAACTTATGAAAAGCTAGCTCACAATAGGAATCACTCAAACGCAAGATTTTACAAATCCCCATTTATTTAATAATTCAGATTCAATAATATAAACACAATTAAATATGTGATGCATTACGAACCATGTTGAGTAAAACAGGAGGAAAGTAACAATGTAGTGTTGTGGTTCTTAGCTTAGTTTTGGCCATTGGAAAATTCAGACCAGCCTTGGCTTCCCCCCTCATCATCAACAAAGTTATTACACACAGCATCATAAAACTTAATATGCTCACTGGCGAAGAGGCCAAAACCTTTTCAAATGCTTTAAAACATTTGCACCCAAAACAATGTGCCAAAAAAGTAATAAAAAAAAGATTTGATTGCTGTAATGTGCCTTGTCCATTGAAATGATCCAGTCAGCATGTAAATGTACCATTGAAAAAAAAAATGTAACAGTTGGTTGTAACAATGCTTTCTAATGAATGACTGCCCTGAATTTCTTTATCTGTTGGCAAGTTTATTCTCTGAAAGCAATATCCAGTTTTTCGAGGAAAAAAGAAAACATCTTGGCTATAAGAAAATGCCCCCCCCCCTGACAGAAATTATTACATACTTTACTATTTGCACACAAAAACAAAATGATGTACAATCCAAGTATATACTATGGCATTCGGAACAACAATTTATACAGAGAACATTTGGCATCTACTGACTCTAATGTAGGGTTTCTAACAGTAACCTGACTATGGTTGAGTCTCACATTTAACACAATGGGCATTTCCTTATTGCTAAAATCACGAGTCTCTTGCAGATCCCAAATTTCAGAACGAAGTTTACACAGTGCATCATTCGAAGTCAGAACACTTCATACACAATCTCAATTCTGATATATTAAAAATAAATAAGATCATTAAAAATATTTGCGTTTTGTTGTCATATACCTAAGGGCACGGGGAAAGCGCAGGTTTGCTCGATGATTTGGGATGGCGTTCATCAAAAGCAGGGTTGATCCCATTTGAACAAATTAAAAAAAAAAAAATTCACATTTACAGATATTCTTGCTTTCTCAGTTCATGAGTAGCCATAAGGGCTGAAGCCATTTGATTTGCATTAGAAGCCACCTAAGAAGGTAGTGGGGAAAAAAGTGCATAAAGAAAAAATAAAACATCTTTCACCGGCATATTCAAGCGATTTTGATTTTAGAAAATGTACGACCATTGCACACGACTTGGAACACCAAGCACGGGACATCAGATGACATTGAGGCGTTTGCCTTGGCAAAAGAGACGTTACGCAGCTAAGTCTTGCCAGTTGATTAAGATTGACCAATTCAATCTTAAACGATATGCAACAATGCAAATGTAACTTGAGAACGAAAAACTCCAGTCTGAAGAAGCAAACTACAAAAATTACCATGTTTTGGCTCCACTTTTGAATGAAGAGAAGTGTGAGGGGTTTTGCACACGTTCCTATGCTGTATAGTAGAGGCATGCTGATATTGCTTTGCATGCACTCACATGGTCATTCCACTCACATCCATGCTTCTAACACACAAAAAAATAAATAAAAATAGCCAGAACCAGAAAAAAAAAATACACACCTCAAAAGCAAACCCACTTCCCTCCTGGAGCACTGCCCAATGGCACCAGTCTCATAGCTTTTGGAAATGAATGTGTGGTTAGTGATAAACAGACAGACATACACACCAGTGGAGACACAGATAAAGTGAGATTGGCTTCCTTGTCTTTTGGCAAACCATCACTCGTTTGCAGTGGGTCAGAGTCAGGAGTATGACGCAGTGGCACCGTTTAGTCCTAGTGCCATGATGCCTTGCGATCAGCATATTATATCAGGGGCCTTAGAGTCCATCAGCAGGACCCCCTCGACCTGATGACCGGGACCAGGACCAGGCAAGGGTGGCTCATTTCTGGGTGTTGTACACGGACTGGCTGGCTGTGAAATGCGTGGATTCTGAGGCGTTAAGGGTGGAACTGGGCTGGATCCAAATAGGGAGATTTGAGTCTATAAAATAAACAATATAAGGACAGAATTAGTATCTGGATAAAATGCCTTCAATTACTTTATCAAAACTACAAAGCAGTGGCCAACATATATGGGTTTTGGACAATGGCAAGACGTACAAGTATGTATATTTGTGTATAATAAAAAGATCAAATTTGCAGGATCCATTATCCATTGATTGTTGGTCTCATGCTGTTTTAATACTACCAAGAGAGAAGAGACGAGAGAGAGTCACCACGTCTTTTCATCTTCCAAGTCGGCAGAAATATCAACAGGTGGTGATGATCTCAAAATGTCCAAATATCAGCTGACATACAGTGGGGCCAAAAAATATTTAGTCAGCCACTGATTGTGCAAGTTCTCCTACTTAGAATAATGAGAGAGGTCTGTAATTTTCATCATAGGTACACTTCAACTATGAGAGACAAAATGAGAAAAAAAACAACAGGAAATCACATTTGTAGGATTTTTAAAGAATTTATTTGTAAATTATGGTGGAAAGTAAGTATTTGGTCACCCCCAAACCAGCAAGATTTCTGGCTCTCACAGACCTGTAACTACTTCTTTAAGAATCTCTTCTGTCCTTCACTCGTTACCTGTATTATTGGCACTTGTTTGAACCCATTATCTGTATTAAAGACACCTGTCCACTGCCTCAAACAGTCACACTCCAAACTCAACCATGGCCAAGACCAAAGAGCTGTCAAAGGACACCAGGAAGAAATTTGTAGACCTGCACCAGGCTAGGAAGAGTGAATCTACAATAGGTAAGCAGCTTGATGTGAAAAAAAAAATCAACTGTGGGAGCAATTGTAAGAAAATGGAAGACATACAAGACCACTGTTAATCTCCCTCAATCTGGGGCTCCACGCAAGATCTCATCCCGTGGGGTCAAAATGATCATAAGAACGGTGAGCAAAAATCCTGTAACTACACGAAGGGACCTGATGAATGACCTGCAGACAGCTGGGACCAAAGTAACAAAGGCTACCATAAGTAACACACTACACCGAGAGGGACTCTAATACTACAGTGCCAGGCGTGTCCCCTGCTTAAGCCAGTTCACGTCCAGGCCCATCTGAAGTTTGCCAGAGAGCATGTGGATGATCCAGAAGAGGATTGGGAGAATATCATGTTTTCAGATGAAACCAAAATGTAACTTTGGTTTCGGTTTTTTGAGGATTTGGAGGAAGAAGAACGCAGAGTTGCATCCCAAGAACACCATACCTACTGTGAAGCATGGGGAGGAAACATCATGCTTTGGGGCTGTTTTTCTGCAAAGGGGACAGGAAAACTGATCCGTGTTGAGGGAAGAATGAACAGGGCCATGTATCGTGAAATTTTAAGCCAAAATCTCTTTTCATCAGTGAGAGCCTTGAAGATGGAACATGCCTGGATCTTCCAGCATGACGAATGATCCCAAACACACCGCCCGGGCAACAAAGGAGTGGCTCCGTAAAAAGCATTTCAAGGTCCTGGAGTCGCCTAGCCAGTCTCTAGACCTCAACCCTTAGAAAATTGTGGAGGGAGTTGAAAGTCCGTGTTGCCCAGCGACAGCCACGAAACATCACTGCTCTAGAGATCTGCCTGGAGGAATGGGCCAAAATACCAGCTACAGTGTGTGCAAACCTGGTGTGCTTGACCTCTGTCATTGCCAACAAATGTTGTGTTACAAAGCATAGAGTTGAACTTTTGTTATTGACCAAATACTTATTTTCCACCATAATTTACAAATAAAATCTTAAAAATCCTATGATGTGATGTGTACCTATGATGAAAATTACAGACCTCTCCCATCATTCTAAGTAGGAGAACTTGCACAATCAGAGGCTGACTAAATACTTTTTGGCCCCACTGTATCTGTAATCTAAAAATGATGCAGATAAACGCGTTCGATTTGTTTCAGTTTTGCATGAAACCACCACTTTGAGGATTAGACGGCAGGAGGTATAGAACATTCAGTTTTACTGAGGCCCATTATCAATAGGTTTAATGGTATGAATGATATGTGGGTTTCGCTCAGCAGGAAATTTGCACACTAGGCCTACACTGTTCTCTATAGTGAAGCACAACAGATGTTGTTTGTTCTTGGGAATAAGTCCAATGGTGGTCACAGCTCTGCTCCAAAAAACCTACCTCCCTTCCCTGATGCAGCGCTTCCAAATCACCGCCCCACTAACGGACAGCATCCATGTGTGGCAAAAAATAAAAATTGAACATTTCTTAATCAGTTTGTTCATTACAATTAATCACTCCTAGCAAAACATTGAACATGAAAAACAAAACACTGTAAACCTTGTTTAATTAACGGAGCTAAAGAAACAAAGGTGTGACACGAAACAGTAGTGGGGTGGTAAAATGAGCTATAGATGGAGATGCGAGGTGAGATGAAGATGACATTGGACAACAGATGGCTGCGATGACAGGCCAGCGGTGCCTCAGTGCGAACGGCTCGTGTTGATTGTGTTTCTATCGATGACATGCACCTGCTTTGACAGCTTTGCTTCATGCTGACGCAACCTTCCCAACAGAAAATCCCATTTCCTGCTGACTCATCCTCGCACTCACTCACTGGCATATCCTAAGATCCTTTAACAAAGTTGTTTTAATGCAGGCTAATAATTATAGTTTTTGAATTCCTCATCATTAATTACATTTGTGTAACAAAACACATAACATGTAGTGAATGATGTTTAACCAGTGTTTCCCAGTGTGCCGTAGTTTCATAACATATATAGAATAACATTAAAGGTCTCTAATGGTGTTTTGCACCATTGCTTTGGCAAAGTACACAAACTAATATCGAAAGTGTGATATGGCTTTGTGCCCCCAAAATGCAAAAGACAACGATTTATTTAAATACGTACACGTTTGACCTGTGTGTTTCAAAGTGAAGAGCACACTTTTCACACACAATCAGCTTGTGACCTGGTGTTTTCCGCACCTCAGAACGGCTCGTTCACAGTGAATGCATGCAGTGAACTTCATCTCTGCATGCATTGCGAGTTATTGTGAGTCAATTCACTGACTGTTTTCATTGCTCAATTTGCAGACTGAACATGAGTTGGAAATCTTAATTTTGAACTCTCAATGAGCACCAGATTGATGAATTTAACTTTAATCTTCTTAAATATAATTTTTAATCTTCTTATATATAGTATACACTACTGTTCAAACGTTTGGGGTAAGTAAGAATTTAAGCTTTTCAATTAAATCTCTTATGCTCACAAAGGCTGCATGTATTTGATAAAAAATATAGTAAAAACAGTAATATTATTAAACAGTATTACATTTTTCTATTTTAATAAATTCTAAAATTTAATTTACTTCTGATGGAAACTGCATCATTACTCAAGTCTTCAGTGTCACATAATCCTTCAGAAATCCTGATTTTACTGATTGAGAAAGATTTCTTATTGTTGGAAATGGTTGTGCTACTTAAATTCTTGTGCATATTATTTCAGGATTCTTTTAATAGAAGTGTAAAAACAGCTTTTATTTAATGTAGAAATATTTTTGCAACAATATATAAGTCTTTACTGTCCGTTTGGTCAATCAAATGCATATTTTTAGCTTCTTTAAAATATTTATATTTACAATATTTATAATATAATATAAAAATAACTCTTGATATTCATATTCATATTATATTTGTTCATATAAATGATGTTAATAAATTAATATATGAAATATCAAGTTATTAATTTCTCAGCAGTGTGGTCTGGCAGGCACTATTATAAACTAAATGGTCAGATGGTGTTCTTCCACCTCCTGTTCATCAAACCTACAGGAGTATCAAAGTACTAGGCAAGAAAAAGGCCCGGCCTGACAACATGCAAAACAAGGACATCCACAGCACGCACATGCAAAGCTTTAGGTTCATGCATGTGCCTAGTAAAGCAAACGCAACTCCAGATAATGCAAGTCACTGGCTTTGGGTTTCAGTTCATTGCATAAAGTTCCTTAAAAAGTAAAACATTGAATCTACCAAATGTGCTGTGAAAGTACTACAGTAGCACCGATTAATAAGCCTCAGAGAGGTCGTCAAGAAATTGGGCCTTACAATGTTTAATAAAGTCTGAAAACCAGATCCAATGACTAACTCAAAGCCTTTGTAACAGCAAATGAAAATATCAAAAGCTGCAATCCAAATGTTAGTGACAATGACAATGGTGACAACGGTGTAAATCATGGACAAACACAGGGTTTCGTAGGTGGACATTTACAATGGAGTGACTCATGCTGGCGATAAACATTTAGTCTTACAAGTCATTTTGAATCCGGTAAAGTTTCATTGCAGCTTTCTGGAACAGGACTAGGTATAGGCTGGACAATAATTATTGTTTCACCTGTCGAGTAAAAGAGTAAAACCATTATATCTGACATTACAGGTCACATGAAAGATTTCATTGTAATGTACTCTCTCACAGCTGAAAAAAGGATGGTTTATACTTTTAAATGCAAGCTTTAAACATGTAAACAATTAAAATCCAGTTTGCACTAACTTCACATTAAGGGCAATTTCTGTATGATATACGCTGTATAAAAATTTATATAGTCTACATTTTGTCATATTCATAAATATAAAGAAATGGCAAATATAAACATCTTTAAAAATAAAAGAAAATGTAAAAATCCTAACCACAAAAATACTCAAAGGATATAATACTCGGCAATATTACAGGACTGCAGCATACCAGTATTTCTTGTCTACTTAACTTGACTGTCATACATTTGCTAGAGCTAAATTTAGACACAACAAAATTGACCAAACACCTTGCGCTTGCACTCTATAAATAATATAAAAGCCATATTAGCATCAGTACCCAATGTCCTAGTTGAATGATACATGCGCATCTTGAACGATCACAGCCAAGACAAGTAAAATGAGTCCTGTCTCAGTTGACTCTTCATTAAATTCAACAAGAAGATAAACTGCAGACACCTTAAGGTCACTTCAAACACTAGATTAGACTGGAATACAAGACTGGACTATTAATATAAAAAGTAGTGCAATATTTGAAGATGATGGGTGATTGTGACGTTTCAATTTTATATGAATCAGAGGCAATCCATCTTCCATCATATCACTGTCAGCGGTAATACTATTTATCCCATATATAAAGGACTAGACAGAAGGATCCATCAGAACTGATTATACTCGAGTCTCGACAATATCCAACTTTATTTTATTCAATTTGTTTTGATGTTAAAATCCCTCTAAGTATGAGCATTAATAATAAACAACCCTCAGAGGAAAACCCAACAAAAGCACTGACATCTATATAAGCACAATCAGAGTTATAAATAGCTGCATGTTTATTCTTTTTGCTTGATCTGGTAAATTTGCTCCTGCTGTACATGCCACCTGAGCAACATCACGTGTCTCTACCGAGACAGCGGGGACGATCAGTCACCTTAACTGCGGATGAGACTTTAGCAAAGACTATCTAGTCTTCCCTTGTAAAATAAAGACATTATATAGTCAGCAGTGCTATATATTAATAAATTAATTCAGTGTATATAACTGCAAGTTATTAACTTAAAAAAAACGTCTGCCTACAAGTTCATACATCAAAAAATAATAAAAAACAAAATAAAAATTCTAATTACACTCCACTTGGGGTCAGTAATATTTTTTTGCAAGAAATTAATGCAATGCTTTTATTCAGCAAGGATGAATTTATATTGATCAAAAGTGACCATAAAAACATTTATAATGTTACAGAAGATTTATATTTCTAAATAAATGCAAAAAAAAAAAAAATTAAGTAGCAAAAATGTCAGCGGTAAAGTAGCAGAAAAGTAGCAGTAATGATGCTGTAAAAACATTAACATTCAAATAAAAATCATAATATCTCACAATACTACTGTTTTGACTGTATTTTTGATCAAATAATTAAAGCTTTTGGTCAGTATGTGAGGTTTATTTAAAAAATATAAAATTATACCAACCCCAAACTTGTAAATATATACTATATAGAAATTCAGGGCTGTCAAACGATTAATCGCAATTAATCGCATCCAAAATAAAAGTTTGTGTTTACATAATATATGTGGGTGCACTGTGTATAATTATTTTGTATATATAAATACACATACATGCTTGTTTATATTTAAGAAATATTTTCATGTATATACTGTATATAGATTTATATATAATTTATACCGATATGACAATTTTGTCTGATACCGATAACCGATAATTCTTTATATTTTAGTCGATAACCGATATATTGGCCGATAAATCTAAATCCAAATTTTTAGACAATTTTTGAGAGCCTGATTATAAAAAAAAGTCTCCTCATTAAAAGTCAAGATACAAACACAATTATGATGTTCTTATTTTAATGTTGTGTAGCCGATATGACAGACTTGCGCTGCACATTTTGCACTTTAACTGCATTTTCCTTTTTTAAAGTGATTTCAATCATATTTCAAGCAATTTAAAAGCATCATGTTGAACAGAGCACATCTAAAGTGCCTCAGCTGAAGGAAATAATACATTATTTATCGGCTTCTAGATATCGGCTAAATGTTCTTGTTGGGCCGATAACGATAACATTAAAAATTCTCATTTATTGGTCGCTACTGATAATGTGGCCGATATATTGTGCATCCCTATTATCTATAAATATAAATATTTTATATATAAATATTACTTTTCTTAAATATACACGCATGTGTGTGTATTTATATATATATATAAAGAAAATAATTATACACAGTGCACCCACATATATTGTGTAAACACAAACTTTTATTTTGGATGCGATTATTTGCGATTAATCGTTTGACAGCTCTAATAGAAATTTAAAAAAAGCACAAATTGCTGAAAGTAATAACTTGCAGTTCAATAATAATGATGTTGATCTTTTGGCCATTCTGACGGATTAAGTGAGTTAATTCAGTGAAAGATTAATCAGCAGAGTGATTCAAACAGCTAATTCAGGAGTTCATAAGCCTTCTGAACAATTCCCGACATCAACACACTGCCAGATAAGCGATACATCAGTTACTAGAGTCCCTTTCCGAAAAACTCAAGGCTCACCTCCTCCTCCTCCATCCTGCTCTGCTTTGATCTGGGCCTCCAGGTCTTCTGGGTCCAACGATATTGGTAGTTGTCATCCTCCTCTGGTGGTTTGCACTTTCCACAGCAGAAACAGCAGCAGCAACAGCAGCAGCAACAGGAGAAAACGGCACAGCACATGACCGTAGCCTGCGGAAAAGACAAACCTCAGATCCTAGATCTCAGAAAGGCACATGTTGGAAGCTTCGGCGCCTGGACGTTAGCAAGATGCTACCACTAGTCACTATACTGACATTGTTGGACAGACACTATCATGCTAGAAAGTTCGAGGAGCTTTCCGATAGCTCCTAAGCTGAAACACAAGGGAAATGAGTGGCAAAAAAACAAAGCGCATCAGCAATTATTTATAGCTTTGTAGATCAAAAAGATACAACAAACAGATGCATTTTGGTTAGACTTCTGTATCAAGCCTATTTGAGCAAATTATTACATGTGGATCAAAAGCCACCATCATCTGTAAAGTAAATCCTGAACGTATAGTTCTCAAATAGAACAAAGCTTGCTAAATAACATCTGTTCTGCTCAGATTATGGTAGTGGATTAATTTTTTTTTTTTCATGCTAAGCAAACTCGTTTCATCAAAACTGCATCTCTGAGTGAGTGAATAATCACCAAAGAGTGTCAGTGTAGAGTTTCTGTAAAGATGGTCAGTAATGAACTGTTAATAGGAAATCAAGCTCTCACCTTGAACCACCACTTTGACATGAGGAAGTAGTATTTGACACTCTCTTCTCCAAACTGCTCGGACCCGTCAGAGCCCCATGGAACCATACTCATCATAGATTTTGCGTTTGGTCTCATCTGTGAGGATTGAGTTGGCATTGTTGATTTCTTTGAACTTGTCTGCAGCTTCAGGGTTTTCTGGATTCTTGTCTGGATGGTATTTCAGAGCTAGTTTTCTTTAAAAACAAAGAATTTTGAGTGTGTCATGAATCTTTTGTAAAACCCTGTTTGCACTGCAGTGCACACAACTCAACTAAAATGATTAAAACTTGTAAACAGATATTAGCAGATATTTTGATATGGCTTCTATCATAGGCAATGCAAATACATAAAAAATAGTGTTTATTTACAATAATTATGATAATAAATAATAATCAAAAATAAAAAATGGAGTAGTTTGTTTCAACTAAAGGCAAATGCTTACTGAGAAGTAAAAAGAAGAAGAAGAGAAGCCTTATATTTTGATTTAGAGTATTAGCAATAATTTAAAAAAATAATACGATGATGTACATAAAAAGTAAATTGTTAAAATAATGTATTAATATAATATTTTTTTAGCTAAATTGAATTGCAACTTAAGTTAATAAAAATAAAATTAATAATCATTACTTTAAAATCACTGTAAAATGAGTAGTGTAAAATATATTGAAAAAAAAATATTGATCTTCCTAAAATAAGACAAGACAAAATTAGGTAATATATTTTGTCTATTTGTGCTCCATCAGTTGAACACACACTAAAGTTCTGAGGATGTTCCCGGTTCTCTGCTCATTTTGAGTCAGACTTATATTCAGTTGACTATAGACTCGCTCTGAACGGATCATTGAATCAGTGAGTTGTTCATTTGAGAATAGTCCAAGTCACAAAAGAATAATTTATTGTGATATGCAAACAGATTTAGCAGGTTCAATGAAAAGAATCAGCTCGTTTACGAATCACGTCTCAGAGCAAATGGCAACTTCTTCAGTAAAATAAAAAAACAGTAATGTTATGTTTTTATGAAACATAGTGGTGTACCTGTAGGCTCTTTTAATATCCTCTGCCGTGGCCCCTTTCTCCAGTCCCAGGACCTTGTATAAACTGTCCCCTGTAGTGGACATCTTCCTCTGGGGCCTGTCAGAGGGCGGCTTGACATCTGCCATGATTCAATGCTAAACAACAGGAAAAAACAGACAAAATTATGCATTTAGAAAATTAATAGAATCCAAAGGAAGCTACTCTTCAAACTCTTCTGCAGCAGCCCATTATTGACACATAGAACAATGTACACAGCCAAAGCAAGCAGAAAGCACTAAGCTCTATTTTAACAACACACTGTGCAAGCACAAGGTGTGGCGAAGGTGAATTCTGTTGATGTTGAAATAACAGGTGCAGGTTTGGGATGTTTATGAGTAATCCATCAGGAAATGACTTTAACACTACTAAGAAACCATTAGGCAATAAGATGTTTGCACTCATAATCATAGGATATGTACCAGCATGCAACGGTGGGCAGAACAACGGCTTCCCGATCCTCATAACGCCTTTGCTAAAGAAGATTATGTTTTGCTGATCTCACAAACCCCATGTTGACAGGCTAACAGACACTTGTTTACACAGGACACCTTTCCTGGTCATGAAAGCCCGTTTTAAGTGGTTTAAACACTGAACATGGATCTTTCTGAGAACCACATCACCACCACCATTGTGAAACTAATGCTTCTCAAGTTTAAACTATAAATGTCTAAATTTGTGTTTTTGCCAATTTCACAAAAGAATTGTATTTCAGACATATCCGATAAAACACAATGTCCATTCCGGGGTGTCTACGATTCCACTCAACAGCGCTCAAAGCGTCACAAATACATTTTTTTACTATTTTTATCATCTAATAATCCTGAAATTTCCCAAAATATGTATAAAAAAATGGAAAAGAGTTATTTAAAATTTGTAAAGTTGTATTATTTACAGAATATTGTTGTTTTTACTGTACAATTGATCAAATAAATGCAGTCATGGTGATCATAAGAGACTTTGTTAAAACACATTAAAAAACTTGACGACCAAAAGCTTCAATTATTTTGTGCATTTATTATTGCAAATGCAAAATAAATAATAGACACTTGAATACATCATCCGAAATGCTCCATGATTGAGGGCAGTGCTGCTCACGTCTTTTACAACAGTATGTTTCCATGGTAACAGTTATTTCTCTGATTGGAATTATGGGTAGTAGTACTGTTCTTCAACAAAAATCTGGCAATTAAACTCTGAGGTGATTTCTACGCTCAAAAAAAAAACGCTGAAAGTTTACGCTCTCAATATTTTGGGGAAGAAATGAATAGAATTTTACATCCAAAACTCTACTGCTGCACTCCAGCCCAGTCTTTCCAAGTTGCAAACCCCTAACCCACCCTGACTTCCCTGAAATAATTTCTATTCATTCATTCAAGAAAAGTTTAGAGCCAGTTAAGAAATGATCACTCAACCAGAGATATAATAACAGCCTGGGAAAACAATCGTAAGACAGCTTCACATCTTCAATGAAGGTTGCGAATTGCATACACTAGAAAGCTAACCGATCACCCCATTCACCCGTATCAGACTGCAGCTGTGCGAGCTTCAGATGAGCCTCTGTTCATCAAGCTGTAAGCTTATCGCAGGCTTAACTCTACAGTCGGTGTATTTTGGATGAATCTCGATGGCTGTGCCAACGTATGATGAGAACACACACTAAATCACTAATCACACAGGTCACTTTCTTCCAGATGATGACAACTGGCTCAATGCTCTAAAATGAACCAGTCCGTCATGATGATGCTGACACAACTTTATATGCCATTTCAATTCAAAACTAATGCAACATACACCAATGCTCCCAGACCAGTTCAAAATCGTTAGAAACATGATCAAAAATCCATTTAAAAGTCAAGACAGCTAATAATAATAAATACTCAGCAAAAATGCATCAGAATTGATCAAAAGTACCAACAAAAAATCCTGAAAAAAGTATAACATGTTCCACAAAAATATTCAGCAGATTGATATTAATAAGAAATGCAGGAGCAGCAAATCAGCATATTAAAATGATTTCTGAAAGATCATGTGACATGATAATGCTGAAAATTCAGCTTTTTCATCACAGGAAAAAATGACATTTTTACCATAAATCAAAATAGTATTATTTATATTATAATTAACAGTTATTTTAAATTGAAATATTTCACAATATTACTGTATTTTGATCAAATAAACACAGCTTTGGTGGCCCAGGAGCAGAATATATCTAAACCTCTGTAGAAGCACTGTACTTTGCTGTTTTCTTTCAACATTTGATAGAATGTAGACTTTACGTCCAATGCATTAATCATAACAGAGGATTTCATGTCTTTGAAAGGACCAGTGGGTGATGTAATCAATCTCAGTTCACATAATAAAGATGTATTAACAGTTAATTTACACACGTTTGGGTCTGACATCAATGTTCAATCTAAAAGGTCAAACTCAAACCCACTGTTTAGAAGTAAATCATTACCTCCATCTCTCAAAGACTAAGTAAACATGTGATTTGTTCAGCCAACACGTATTGGGTAGATTGAACAATAGATAACGACGTGTGACACTACTCAAAACAACAAAAACATCTGTATAAAATGGAGCAGAAAAACTATTAATTAGAAATACATTTGCTCAACTTCATTGACTTTCACAATAGGTCTGAACAAAAACACGTGGTGTTACCTCTCCAGTCACCGCATTTAAACACATCTGGGATGAGTCTTGTGACGTCACGGGTTCATTGATAAGGTTTATTTTTGTCCTGTCGTGGATACGCATCCGAGTTATTATCATAGTAATAATCATATTTATTTACATTACTTACTGGCTTTTGTAACGGGCAAGTGTCCTTGTAAAACTATAATCCAGTGTTAATCCAGTACAGATTACTATCCCCTTCAGACCCTGCCTTTTCCTTCACTCTTCACTTTAACCATGACCCGTTTGGTTTGACCTGGGCAACGGCTAACTTACTAGAAACAATATCTAAGATCAGTTAACACAGGTAACGTTACACATGGAGTTCATTCATCTTTATTCAGGATTATTGCATCTGGGAGGATAGCACGATATTCGACCGTCTATTTCATACCTAATGTCAACAATACCACTTTGAATATAAGTCTTCTAGGAGATGTGCATTCATAACACAGCTAATATGAAATTCATACACGATGCTGACTGGTTTATAGGGCCATTGTGAATTTGCAATTACTTTTATCGATGAAGCAAACGGCTGACTAGGCAGTTAGCATTAGCAGGTTTAGCAACGATAGCAAATGTGTGTGGATTTTAAGATGCACATTTCGGCACAGTCGATTGGAACTCACCTTAAACAGGGTGGTAATGTGTTAGTCAATTGTGGCTGAATCATAGAGGACTCAGCCGAATGGTTCTTTAGATATCCTATGTAAAGCTCCTCATTGCTATCGCCGCATGCATGTCCTCCCTGCCTTGAAAGCGTAGAGCGCTCTCGAGGAGGACGCGCTTGATTACTGGACTCGACTCTTTGAACCGAGTCTCCGACATGTTTGGCTCGCTCGAAATGTGAATCGCGCACAAGGGCACGATCTGGGAGTCGATTCTTTAGCGGAGTCGACTCTCGTTCTATGGATTAAGACTGTAGAATGCCATTGGACGTAATCGATGCTCAGGTGAAGTTGATTATATAGCCTTTTTATCAGGCAAGGCAAAAATACTTCTCAGGTTAAACACACCACACATAATGCAGTTGAATGTAAGAGTCAAAATCATGTGAAACAACAAGGATTTATGTAGTTTATTTGTTTTCAAAATAAAAGTCCCAAGAAGCGTAGTTTACCTACGATGTAAATTTGTAGGTCGAGAGTTCCCATTATTTTAATAAGTTTCGTTTAGCAGGGGTTGGCCTATTTACACACATTTTAAATAATAATAATCAAATCAAATGATTGTGTACTCCATTTAAAAAAAAACAATAATGAAAGCACCATAAAAATGTTCAATTATTGCCGATTTCAATGTCAATTTTATTTAAGATGTAAATTTATAGAAATTTAACAGATGTCATTTTTGATGTGTACTTTGATTTTGACCATTTGGATTATAAATGCTTTGGTGAAGTTGTCAGTGTAGATGTTGCAGTGGAATGACATTAAAGAACAGAGAAAGATCTGAAATTGCAATCTTTATTTTCTAAAAATACAAATTACAAAAGTTTTACTCAGTAACGAAAAATAATATTCCTACAATACTGTATATCTAACTATTTGCACCAAGAGGATTGAGTAACAAAAGTCTGGTCTTCAAATGGAATGTTAAAATTAATGTGATGTCTGTGCTGTTGTAAATGCACAACAAAAAGTTCAGAATTAATTATAACAGTAAGATGTAGTGGTAAAATTGTTTCTATGTTTGCAAGATTCTTCTAATACTGAAAGAAAACTGATCAACCTGCTATTCTAAAGTGCTACATTAATGTAATGATCTCAGATATTCAGGATGGAACTAGGTTAACCACACTCCACTGTGGTTGCATTAATTTATATCAAATAGTCAGTATATGGAATTTCCATTTATCGTCAATACTGAAAGGAACAACAAATCTGAGTACTTCCCCTCAAACATTACACCTACTGGAGCTTTATAGGGGGTACACAGAATAGACAATAGCCATAGAATCCATACTTTGCCAACAAAATGTTTCCCTTTAGCCAAATGTCCAAGACTAAACCTTGATGGTCCTTTCACCGACCCAGCACAGTAGCCAGAAGTGCCATCCGAATATACATCCCGTTCTCCACCTGCCGAAAATAAGCAGCTCGAGGATCCGTGTCCACCTCCGCACTGAAAACAAAAAAATAGGATTACAAGAGACTATAAACAAAACTTTATATTCAGCACTCAGTTTATGTAACTTCCGATATTTGCCTCGACACTCCTCCAGAAAATTTGATTTTAACCTGATGCTTTGAACTGAGAATAGCAAACCTGATCTCATTGACTCTAGGAAGAGGATGCATGACCACCATCTTCCTTTTGGCTCCCGTCATGATATGTGGGGTTAAGATGAACTGCCCGAAACACTGTCAGAAAAAGTAAATCTTTTATAAAAAAACGTCATGTTTTTGAAATAAAATATGCAAAGTTATCAGAAAATTCTCCCACCACTTTGTACTCTTCTTCAGAGGCGAATCGCTCTTTCTGTATTCTCGTCATGTACAGGACGTCAGTCTCTGGTAGAGCCTCTTCAATGCTGTTAAACTCCTCCTGTGGACACACACATTTAAGGGAAATGCAGCAATGCAAAAAATAAGCCCCCAAGTAACAGTCCACTCCTGAATTCATATTTTTGATTGTGACCCACCTGTTTAATGCCTTTAGAGGCCACAAAGTCAATGATCTCAGCAGGCATGGTGAGGTTTTTGGGGGCCACGTAACGCAAATTGATCCTGTATTGAGTGAGAAGTCTAGCCAGAGAATGCACAGTGCGGCCATGTTTCAGATCACCAACCATGGTAATCTGAGATTTAAAAAAAAAAGTTATTAAAGTCATTACAAAAACTGAGCATTTGTCCAGAACAACACAGCAACATTGACTAAACTTTGAGAAGGGATTCTCAGTTTGTTGAGTGGAACAGAAATAACACACTTCATCTCAAAGTGGAAATTGCAAGCTAATGAGCTAATAATTTTAAGACAGAATATTTTTTCCATGTGAACTCACAGTCATGCCATTGACTGTTCCCAGCTCCTCTCGGATTGTAAAGATATCCAGAAGGGCCTGAGTGGGATGTTCTCCGACTCCATCACCAGCGTTGATCACCGGCCGCCGACAATACCTTGATGCACTCTACAAACCAGAAGCACTTTTCAAATTAATTCTTTTTTTTAACAAACACACAAATAATACAATTTTTATGATGAAACATAATAATAATACTTTTAGAGAAACACACACTGAGGAATTGTGCACAAACCACCAAGAAATATTCATGAAGGAAATTGTCCATTTAGAAATCCACTTTCAAAAGTTTATTTATCAAAAGTTCATTATCATTTACGAGCCTGGGGTCAGTGTTTTTGTTGTGTTTCTTCTATTTTACTCATAGAAGATTCGTTAAATTATAATGTATAAAAATGTTTCTGTATAATGTATTATAATAAATAACATTTAGAATTTATTAAAAAAATCCCTGTTTCCACAAAAATATTAAGCAGCATAATTGTTTCCAAAATAGAGAACACGAAATTTTACTGTTTTAACAATATCAAATGCCTTGGTAAGCATAAGGGACTTTCAAAAACATTGAAACTTTTCAACGGTAGTGTATATAATTATTGTATAAATTAGTGTATAAATGAACGGAATCTTTTTCCGAGTCAATTCGTTCATTGAAAGAAACCAAATGACACAAAAAAGATTAGTTCATTTTGATAAACAAGTTCGAACAGGAGAGTCATGAACGCACATCACAGAACAGAGCAAGGCGACCATTTGAGCTTATAAAACGTAAACTTTTTTGTTTTTTTGAATGAGCGATCGTTTCGCTTGATAAGACGCCTGGAATCGGTTAAAGCCCTTTGAACAGTTTGCAGTGAAATTGTTCTTTGGACCTTAAACACTTTGGTTCCCAGTAAAGTCCATTATATGGAGAAAAATCCTGTAATATTTTCATCAAAAACCTTAATTTCTTTCGACTGAAGAAAGAATGACATGGACATCTTGGATGACATGGGGGTTAGTAAATGATCAAGCAAAAGTTTTTTTAAAAGTGAACTACTCCTTTAAATCATTAATGTGTGGCTCACTTCTACAGCTCCAGGTATGGGGTGGCGCAGAACAATGACATCAGCATAGCAGCTCATGGAGTGGGACGGAGTCGGCCAGAGACTCGCCCTTCTGTGTGGAGGATGTGGACTCGCTGAAATGAACCACTGAACCTCCCAGACGCTGCATGGCTGCTGCGAACGAACTACTGGTGCAAGTGCTCACCTCGTAGAACATGGAGGCCATGACTTTACCCTGGAGAGGAGAAGAACAGAATTAAATGAAGAATTTACAAGACCTTATTCCATCTATGTTCATTTCATATCCTTCTGCAAAAGGTTGTGTTTCCAAAGGCCACAGATGTCCATTTCTAAAGTAAGAGATCTACTTCAAACTGTGACACGTCACTGCCAGATTGAACACCATCCTGACTCCAGACTTCTGCTGACTTGAGCAGTTAAATACTCCTGCTGGGGGAGGTTTATGTAATGTTCAAGATGGGCTGTAATAAAATACAAATCCTCCAGTGACATCTACTCTGCTATTGGACTGAATTACACCATCAAAAATCAAAAGATAAAAGTGGTCTACAGGACCGGTTGAATCAAGGTCCAATCTGCTCATTCTACTTTGTTCCTTAATGATTCTATTAACAATCATTTTAGTATGAGACCCACTACCCATCTTGAAGCAAATAACCGATCCTACTTCAAACACACACACACAAAAAAAGATAAATGTCAGGGTATGGTAAGATTTAAGGTTTTTGAAATGTTCTCTTTTTAATGCTCACAAAGGCTCCATTTATTTGATCAAAAATACATTAAAAACAGTAATATTATTACAATTTGTTTTCTATTTTAATTCATTCCTGTGATGGCAAAACTAAAGAAATTTAGCATCTATTACATTATTTGAGATGGACATGATTGAATTGGATCAGAGTGGTTCTTGACTTGAGTCAACAACAGGGGCGTGGGAAGATGTTTTTGGTTGGGGGTGGGTCCACCACCTAAATAAGAAACTATCAAGTCTATACAACTCATCAAACTCCGCGAACAACAGGTGTATCGGTGAGAACACCAATTTAAACAGCATACACACACCCGAACTTGACAGCACATCACATTTTTGACATAATTGACAATGCTTTAAATTGTAATGCAATAGACTGGTCTACGGGACATAAATTAAGCCTTAAAATAAAAGGGTTATAGAGTGGCAAAGTGATGACGTCACTTTGTAGGACAACTTGGAAGCTAGCGGCACATGGGTTCCCTCGTTTGAAAAGCAATGCATTTTCCCCATAGACTTTTGGAAAATCGCAAAAAATAAGATCTGTGTTCCACAAAGAGTTGTGACCCTTACACATTTTGTTTATCAAGATAATCTTTACAAGTTAATCCAAAATTTATACATTTTGAAGCCTAAAAAAAAAACACAAGCAGGTTATAACTGTGTGTTCTGTGTCATAGATCAAAACGTGAAAATATTTAGAGGCTTTGTTCACCACAGACCTTATTTCAGGCGATTTAGCAAAAACACATTCAAAAATCCCATAGACTTAAGAAAGAGGGAACCGGGAGTGCTATAATGCTAACTCACTTCCGCGTTTTGGCCTACAGAGTGACTTCGTAACTTCAGCACACTATGGGCGTCATTTACAGCCTGCACCGGGACAGATAATAGAAAAAAAAATACAAAAACCAGCCTAGTGCCTTCTACACAACACTGACTGTGGATCTGCGCTCAGAAGTAGAGCGGCTGGGGATGAATTCTATCTACGCGCACACACAATATGACGTCACACTTTGCACATACGTTTTAAAAACACAAATAACACTTTTTAAATAGCCTACTTAAAGTGTTTATTATTAAGTAAATGCTTGAAATAAATGTAAATAAACAATTTGTTTCATTTACAACCCTGTGAAAACACTTCTCATGAACAAGCTAACAAAAACGAACAAATCATGAGCTGATTTGAATCTTTTTGACATTCATATAAAAGAACCTGATTCAGACTCACAAATTTACTACATTATTTTTGTTTTAACATTTATCACTTGATATTTTAAAATAAAAATAAGTGGCAATTATTTTTACTAATAGTCACGTGTACCTTCAAAATATCCAAGGGTCGCTCTTTCTGCACCATGAGTCGAAGAGTATGTGCCACATTGAACAGGTGGGACATCTGAAAGCCCAAGACAGATAGGAAAGATTGATGAGCCACTGTAAATACAATTGTGTTACATGCACAAAAGCAATATTTCAGAACTCAACAACAGGACGGATAACATGATGTCACCTGTTCCTTGCTGAACTGGCGCACGGACAGGATGTGCTGGCCCACCAATGGGTGCAGCAGCGGGGAGGTCTGGGGGTGGGGCAGGATCTGCTGCTGCCCAGCTCTGAGGTGACAGGATCCTGGCCAGGGGAGGAGGGTGTGCATATGGCTCTGCTAGAGGAGCCAATTCTGGTAATGGAAGCAAAAGGCACAATCAGCACACATTATTTCACTGCCGTGTGTAGCAGTCAATCTCACTTTACACCAATAAACAGGACACTGCATAAAAGCTCATTGAGATCAACCTAAATCACAAGAAACCGCATGCAACAGATAAACGGACACTCATGTCTTGTTTCGATTATGCTTTTGTACAGGCTAAAATATGCCAATAGAACAAATACAGATCGGCAGAGACAGAAGGTAAGGGTGGCAAAGCTCTGGTAAACATCACTTTCATTTAAACATCACGCTATAAATGACACCACCTCTTCAGCTCTTCAATGAGCCACAAAGTTTGAAGAAATCAATTAGTAACTACAATTATAACTAAGTTTTTCATATACAATTGCCAATATACTACATAAAATGTTAATTTTTAGTTTTCCAAAAAAAAATTTTTTTGAAAGCTGGAGAAATTAAATTGCTTTTTAGATAACTTAATATTATTAGTTCATTTGAAACCCAGCCTTTGTTATTATTAAAAAAACATTCATGCAAAGTGCATAGTGATTCTAATTTCATTTGTTTTTTGATAAAGACTTTTGGTTTTATGATTTAAGTGTGTAACATTTCCAGCACATTTAACCAAACCATGGTCATGTTGGTCACTAAAATAGTCACATAACACTTCCTTAGTTTAATTTCAAACAAACATTTTTAAATATCTGCCTTATCCCAGTATAATATGCAATGTGTTAAAATGTAAAAAATCACTGAATTAATATCTTTTAAAAATCTGGCTTTATCAGTATTTTGCATGCATCCAATCTTTTTAAATCACCTTGAAGTAATGAAAATAAGGAAGATGGAAAAAACAGATATAAATGAATTCAGACAGTCAGCAGAATCATGAGACATATTGATTCGATAAAGCTATACACATCACATGGACGTTACCCAATGCCCTTTTGGGCTGTATGGTAGATCTTTTGAAACCTGCATATCAAAAACATGTCTTGCTTGAAATGTTTTAGATTAGCAAATAGTTCAGCTGAACGAAGTTTATGGTTCAGCTGAATAAGCTCAAACAGACAAACAAAATAAAGTAATTGTAAACCAATCACTGTCCGTGACACAGAGGTTTATTTGGCATACAAACTCAGAGCGAATACACAGCAGACCCATAGTACCTGGTGGCAGACCAGGATCGGATGCACGGTGGATCCGAGGAGGGAGAATGAAGCGTCCATCCCCAGCTGAACGGCGTGGGCTTGGGCGCGGCTACGGACCACATCAACAGGAGCTGCCTGACGGGGGCGCTCGGGAGTTATTGCCTCAATCACATGCTGTAATGAACAAGCATGGTTATTTGTTAGCCAGTACACAATAAAAAGCAAGAGCTGAACTGTGACCAATGCATGTTCATTGAATGTTACCTTGGGAGCATCCTTTATCACATCGGTTGTTCCAGGCGCGGCTGTTGACCATGCCTTCACATCCTGACCATAACCTGGAGGTACAAACACCTTAAGAGAAAGAGGAACAATTAAACCAAAATTGATGAGCATGTGCTCCAGGCAAATTTAGCTGGGCAGCTAGGATTTACATTTGTGAGAAAAGGTACTAAGTTACACAATATGGTTCAAAAGTGTTTTGTGTGTGTGAAAAAAATACTTCAGCAAGGATGCATCAAATTAATTGAAAGTGACAGTAAAGACTTATACATTGTTACAAAAGATTTCCATCAAATACATGCTGTTAATTCTATTCAGAAGAATTCCAAGAATTTAAAAATATATATATATATTTATGTATATATATATATATATATATATATATATATATATATATATATATATATATATATATATATATACAGCTATGGAAAAAATTAAGAGACCACTGCCAAATCAGCAGTTGCTCTGGATTTATTATTTATATTATAAATAATAAATCCAGAGCAACTGCTGATTTGGCAGTGGCTCTAATTTTTTCCATAGCTGTATATATATATATATATATATATATATATATATATATATATATATATATATATATATATATATATATATATATAGCTTTTTAGCACCAAACCAGCAAATCAGAATGATTTCTGAAGGATCATGTGACACTGAAGACTGGAGTAATTTTATTTAAAATTATTAAAACACTTCTTTGAAATTGTAATATTTCACAATATGAATCAAATAAAATGCAGTCTTGAAATTTTCAGAATTTCAGAATTTCATGAAATTCTCTAGAATTTTATTCAACAACAACATTTGTTTTATACACATCTATATCTTACTGACCTCAAAATTTAGAACGGTAGTGTATACAACCATTAGCTCTTTACCTGTCCATCAATATAGGCCAACTCTCCTCTGAGCACCACCCTCATGACCTTTCCCTTCACTTTCATGCCCTCAAATGGCGTCCACTTTGACTTGGTGAATTGCATGTGCTTCGGAATAGTCCACTCTTGCTCCAAGTCCACCTGGAAAATTCAAGCATCACTTTTAAAATGTGTCAAAAACATTTAGTTTTCAGGCAGCAATTTACTATCTGAAATTTGCAACTCTGAAATACCTCAACGTAAGTGTCTTCTTGAGCAGGAAGAGAGAATATTCTTCTGGGGTTTTCATAGAGCCTCTTGATGATGTCATCAATGGTAAGGCGACCCTCACTGACGGCCGTGAGCAGCAGAGGAAGCATGGTCTCCAGACCCGGGTAACCTGGAGGTGGTTTCTCAGAGTTCTTCTCCTCTACTGAATGAGGGGCTGCAAAAACATATTTATACTCAATATAAGCTTACAAGAACAAAATATGAAGTGGCCATCGTAAATTGATGTTTGGGGTCAGTAAAAAAAAAAGATGTTAATACAACAATGTTGCATTAAATTGATCAAAAATACTTTGAAATAGTTCAAAAAATAATAGTTTTATAGTTTTAAATAAATGCTGTTCTTCTGAATTTTCCTTTCCTCAAAGAATCCTGAAAAAATGCATCACAAGCAGCACAACTGTTCAAAAAAGTCATTGTAAATAGTAATTTCACAAAGTTACTCTTTTTTTCAATAAATGTAACATTGGTGAACAAAGGCTCTTTTCATAAAAAAGAAGAAAAAAAAATCTTGCAAACCCTAAACTTTTAAATGGTATTGTACAAGTATGCCTGACAACAAAAATGGTTTAATTAGCCCTTATGTAGAAAAATACTTAGGTATTTTTACACTTTAAAAAAATACTAATGTACTCAGTTTAAAATTGTTATGTCTAGTTAGTTTCAATGTCAGGATAGTTTGAAAAGGGATCTGAAGGTGTAGTTTGAACTCAAAAATAAAGCCTATTATAATAGATTATCGTGTAGGACTGTGCCAGCTTGTAGGACTGGGGATAGCTTGAAAGTCATTGCGTTTTGTTTTTTTGATCAACCACAGGAAGCTATGTCTGTCTTATCAATTAGAAAAGACATAGAACACTAGGTAAAAGAACAGGGTCTAGATGTAGCTTTAATGTTCAAGCTGATTTTTTACATTTTTAAAACAATTTAGTCTCAGGTTAGTGTATTTGAAACTGAAGGCATAGCAGAGAAATCTGATCCTATGATTACCGTGGTCTGTTGCGAAACAGTCAACGATGTCTAGATTTTCCCACAACGCCTCCATGTCCTCACGTGTACCCAACATGGGCCGCACCTGTGCTCTGCCGTCCCCAATGGCAGGCACATTATCTTCACACAGGAAGAGATGGTGAGGTGCCACTTCACACGTCACCAGGATACCCTTTTGTTTAGCAGCTCGAATGATCAGAATCTGAGGAACAACGCATGATTTTATTTGGTTACAAATCACAGAAATATGTAAAAGAAACCAGATGAAGACTTGACTATGAAGGTAAAATGCAATGCAGTTGTTAGGCCACCACAAATAACAAGGATTCTTACCTCTTCTTTCTTGGCAACATGGCAAATATGAACAGCTCTCTGATAAAGCTGTGCTACCATCAAGATTGCCGCCACTGTCTGCTTCTCAGCATGTGCCACAATGGGCAAGTGCTTTGGCCACTTTTCAAAGTGCTGCATGCAAAGAAAATGATACTTAAGACGTGACATGCCAAATTGCATCACCAAAAATAAAAAATGAAATAGTCAAAGCATATTTAAAATAAATACAATTTAAACTTCAATTTATGCATTTTGTATTTTAAATAAATAAATCGTTTAAAACAAACTTATTTAAAATAAAAATTAGCGTTGTAAACGATTAATCGCGATTAAACGCATCCAAAATAAAAGTTTGTGTTTACATAATATATGTGGGTGCACCGTGTATAATTATTTTATATATATATATATATATATATATAAAAACACACACATGCTTGTATATATTTAAGAAATATTTTCATGTATATAGATTTATATAATATATAAATATTTTATATATAAATAATATTTTTTTCCTAAATATACATGCATGTGTGTGTATTTATATATATAAAATAATTATACACAGTGCACCCACATATATTATGTAAACACAAACTTTTATTTTGGATGCGATTAATCATTTTGACAGCCCTAATAAAAATATATTAAAGAGCACCTATCAAGGATTTTTGAAAATGTGTAGTGTAGTGGAATATATTGTAGTGCGTCATGTAGTGTGGAATATAGCTAAGATTTATATCTGAAAGTGCACCGTATATAAAGTTATTGTCTTTCAAAAGTGAGAGTCGACTCTGAGTCTATGAAATGAATTGTTTTTGAAACGAGTCATTAGCGGTTTCGTCGTGACGTAGATATAAAAAAAAAAAAAAAACAGCAGCTCATTGGCCGCTCTTAACAACTGCGTGCACAGACGGAAGTGTAAACTTGAAGTCTATCAGTATCCAGTGTATATGGATCAGGTTCATCCTCCTCCGAATCACAATCTGTAAGTATTATTAATAATGTTTGCTGTTATGTTTTCTGTAGCATGCTGTGTACACTCCACGCAGCTTCTAAGTGGGGTAAAGTTAGTTTTGTTTTTGATATTCACCAGACATTCATTGAAAAATGGCAATTACCTCCTAAACGACTTAGCCAAATATGACTTTGCACTATATAATAAGCACTGCCCCTCAAAAGCCACCGCAATGCGAGTTTCGCGCTCTTGACGGAGACGCGAGTAAGGGACCGTGTGGAAAGTGCACTATTTGTGACACGTTTGTTCAAACACTTTATACAATTTAACACTTGACAAGCTATAATCCATTAATGGTGATTCCATTTCCGAATATCTCTCCTTGCGGTTTACCAATAACAACTGACTGGGTCATTTGACCAATCGCCGCAGATTCGAGTCACTCAAAGGAGGTGTTTGGGAAAATGAATCGAACGAATCATTTGGGAGTCGTTGAGCAAATCAGTTAAAAATAAATGCATGTTATAAGACAAATAAAGTGTTTATCCTTGCATGCACGTTAAACTGTTTTTGGAAACTCCCAAAACAAAAATAGGAACATTTCGAAAGCTATGATAGGGGCTCTTTAAATTAAAATGAAACTGATGTCAAACAGGATTCCCCAGCCTCCTCCGGTCTTCTTACCTCCATCCACAGAGAAACATTGTCCATTTTTAAAGTGGAGTACGTGTCATTCAAGTACATCTTCAGACCAGCTGTAGAGCTTGCAATGGACGGAAGTAGAGTAGCGTTGTCAGAAGACGCCCCACGAAAAGAGCATAATCACAGCGGCAACCAGCCTTGGCAAGCTTGACATATTCAAGACAAAAAAATAGTCCATAAACAACTTTCCCATTTGTTTTCATGTTAATGACCAAACAAATTTGTAATTTGTTGACATTACCTTCTGTGCAGCAGTCAAGGAGCTGGGGTCAATGATTGCAGGGTTAGTGTTGGGCATGGCACACACCATGGTGACTCCTCCAGCCAGGGCGGCAGCTGTGCCCGAAGAGAAGTCCTCTTTATAGGTGGCACCAGGCTCCCGCAGATGCACATGGACATCAATCAATCCTTTCGACATACAAGTATGAATGGTATCAACCATCTTAATTTATTCATTTTGATTTAAAAATAACATCTGAAAAGACACTGCCAAACTCACCAGGTAAACGGATGAGTTTCTGTGAAGTCATGCTGTCAACATGAGTCTTTACATGAGGAGCCCGACCAATTTGCCCCAGTGCCTGCCAACCCCACATACATTTCAATCTTTCAATTTTTTAGGGTACAACAGCATGTAGTTGACTTCAAAGCAAATAAAACGTTTAATTTTATGGGGTATCAGCAGTGTGAGAGTGTCACTGCTCACCTGAACAAAAAGCTTGGTGCATTTGATGTCAGTGATGAGTGGTACGGAGTAGTCAATGGCCATCCGACGAGTGCGGTAACCTTTGGTCACAAAGGAGGACAAGCGTCTTCCACCAGAGTTCCTCATAGACAGATTAATGACCAAGTCAAAATGGTTCTCCTCTAAATAGTCCATGATGTTCCTCTGTTTGTCCTTATTATGGCAGTCACTCTCTTCAAATGGCCAGTCCACTGCCATCACCTGATCAGAGACAGACAAACAAATGTAATAGGCTAGTAACAACATTTTGCCAGCTCAAACACTTTAAAAAGTTAAGCACTAGAGATTTTAAGTAATGGTATGTTGTGTTATTCCACAGTACCTTAATTCCATGTTCAGTGTAATAGTCAGCAGTGCCTACACTGGCATACAAGTTATAACCCAAACTCTCCAAAGTCTGGACTGTGGGCAGAAGCTCGCTTTTATTCTGAAAAAAAATCAAATGAATACAATTTCCATTACAATACATTCTCAAAAGAAAATGAGAGTGAATATGCAAAACGTGCACCACTATAAAACAGCTTTCCTGGCTGTTGCTATGTAGTTTCTAAAGTGGTTTTAAATATGCAGTTGCTAAGGTGATCTAGGAGGTTGCTAGAGCATCGCTATGTGATTTGTTTGAAGCTCAACTGCTTAAAGGGATAGTACCCCAAAAAGTTTAATTCTGTCATAACTTACTCACCCTCGAAGTTGTTCCAAACCTAAATGCGTCTCTTCTTTTGAACACAAAAGAACATATTATAACCATTGAGTTCCATTATCAATGGCTACATCAACTGTCTGGTAACTGACACTCTTCAAAATATCTTCTATGTTCAACAGAACAAAAACTCAATACAATCAGAGGTTTGGAACAACATGAGAGTGAGTTACATTACAGGTGCAGGTAAGGCTACAGCATAGGTTACACGTGCTACACAGCCTACGACATAGCTATGGTGTAGGTTCAACGCAGAAGTATAAATTGGCCTTAATTGTGATGCTTGCCATAGCATAATAATGCAAACCACAGCTTTTAGTAATGTGAAGTAGATTATGAACATTTATTAGAGAGAATTACTCTAACTTTATTTAACTCCAATTTTAGACATGAACTCAAAAACTTCGCCAAGCCCTTCCCCTCGGGTGAATCCTTACCACTATTTTAAAGTGCATTCAACTACCAAGTAGGCGAGGGAAGTTTATTTGGACAGATTATTTAGATCCAAGACCCCTAAATTTTGATCAAGTGAGCGAGTCTACTCAATATGTACATTTCAGGCAGATCCACGTACCACATTGCAACACGATTGGGTTGTTGGCAAGAATAAAAAAAGAAAAGACACAAGCATACAGGAAAATAGCTGATTCCAAGAGATCAATGGTGTTCCATTTAAAAACCAATTCAAAGCGTTCCAGCAGTAGTGGGCACTCATGCAACATAAGCAATGACATACAACCAAGTGCAAAGCAATGACATACATCCAAGTGTAAAAAAAGAAGGAAAAAGGAAAGATAGTGAGGGAAGGACAAAAAGTGGACTTATACACAACCAAACTCAAGTGAGTAAACTGTGACAGCAAATGCTGTAAAAGTAACTTGTTACCTTGTAACTGCCAATAGAGAGGAGAATATTCTTTTTAGGGATTTTGAAGCCGGTGCTGAGCATGGCTTTTAGATAGGCCTCATATTGGTTCTCCCCAAAGCAGGCCACTTCTCCAGTGCTGGTCATTTCAACACCTAAAACCACATCTGCTCCAGCCAGCCGTGAGAAGGAGAACTGAGGAACCTGAGGGCCAAACGCAGATCAAGCTGTAGATCTTAGAAAACAAGTTTCAAGTATTCCCTTCAAAAACAGAGATCATCAAGAGTCAGACATTGTGAAGCTCATTACCTTAACTCCCACAATGCCAGTCCCCTTCATGAGCCCAACATCCTCAACTTCCTCTCCCAAAATGACTCTTGTTGCTAGGGCAACAAGATTCAGACGCCAAGTGTTTTGGATACATAAGGGAAGGAGCGTGAAACTCGCACATTGCATTCTATCACCTTCAGCTGATCATCCTGTTGACAAACATGCAATTTAGATTCAGCAGCAAATATTTTTTGAAACATACTCTTCCTAGCTTTAAAAAAAAAAAAACAATTAATTACCTTGGCAATGAGCTGCAGGTTGAAGGGTCCGGTGACCTGAAGCTCCAGGCCGATGCAGTGAACGATCATCTTAATGCGCTCCATGGTTTTCTGGTTGATGTCTTGAGGGGAGTCACCAGTGTGGCATCTCCAGAATGCACCCCTGCGTTCTCCACATGCTCAGACACAGCTATGGCAATGACAACTCCATCACAGGCCACGGCATCCACATCTATTTCCTGATGGTTATATATCATCACAAAATTAAGTGCATAAAGCTAGCCACACAACAGCTTACACAGCAATACCACTAGAGTACTACAGAAAGCCAAGCTAATTCAAAGCTTACACCTAAGGGTCTGTGCTGTTATTGTTAACTAAAATTAGATATTTTTGTACAGTATATATTTATTTAAACACAAAATAGTAATTATATTGAAAAAGCAGAAATAAAATATAAATTAACAGAACATGTACTGCAATTAATACAAATAAATGCTAAATAGAAATACATTTTAAAAATTACTGAAACTAAAATTAAAATAAACTGAAGATATAAAATTAAAAGATAATTCAAAGATTAAAAAAAATACTATATTGGTATGTAAATAGTAGAATAACATTACTCTTAGGATGCACAGATATTAAAATCATGGCCGATTATTTATAAAAAGAAAGAAAGACTGAAACTAAAATTAAAACCAAGATATAAAAATAAAAGATAATTTAAATATTAATAAATACCATACTGGTAATAACATTACTCTTAGGACGCACAGATATTAAAATTATGGGCAATAATTAAAATTTTTGGTTGATAACCTATAAATGACTGATATTCAAATTCTATACTATTTGCTCAAATAAATAAAATTTTAAAAGCAAAAAGTGATTTTAGGCATTACAACATTAGACTCAAAATGAATATCCACTGTTAAAAACAGTATGGTATGGATATATCATGAATTCCTAATTACACAGTCATATGAGCAGTCCAATCTTTCACTTCCATTCCCAACTTGAGCAACTAGAAAAGCAAAAAGACTTTTGGCATGGAATGACGTTATTGTACAAGATTTACAGCTCAGATGATGGCAGTGGTGAAGAACCTGTTCAAACAGGCAAAGTTTCATTTTGCACCAAATGACTGTATAACCCAGTAATTAACTCATGCCTCTCCTACATTTTCCAGAGAACTGAAACTGCCTCAAGAAGTCCATAAAATCATCTCCCTCTGTGTTGACTAACCTTGGCTTCCTGGATGAATTTGGAGATAACGACAGGGTGTTCCTTTGAAACGGCAACAGCATTGGTCAGGAACATTTCTAGTTCACTATCCGAGTAGGCAACGTTCATAGCAGCGCCGCTGAGAACATACGACGGCCTCACCAAACAGGGGTAACCCACTGTCGTGCAGAAACCTACAGCAGACTACAAAAGAAATGTCAAGGGACATTTGAAGTTACAAGCAAGTACAGAAAAACTTTTAGAGTGTTTTTGGTATTCCTCAAAGTTCTTTTTATAACGTACCTCAATATCAGAGAGCTCTTTCCATCTGGGCTGGCTGATTCCTATTGTGTCCAGCATCCTGGAGAATTTGAAGCGGTTCTCGGCAGAGTCAATGAACTCCGGTGAGGTGCCCAGGATCCTGCACTGCTGTCTATGGAGGGACATGGCGATGTTGTTGGGCAACTGTCCACCCATGGACAGAATAACTCCCTCTGGGTTCTCCATCTCATATATGTCCAGTCACCACCTGTGATTAAAAGCAGGTGTACTTAAAACACAATCTCAATGATCCAAAAATAGCACTAATCATTAACAAATGCTACTTTACACACATTATATAGAAGGATGATCAATTTGAGATTTGCAAAAGATTGCATTAATAATTTAACAACACTGTAAAGTTGTCTAAATATGACTGAAAATGAATCTAAATTAAGATGGAAAATTAAGATTCCAAAGTAAAATCTCTAATATCAGCAGTTAAATGATAGGGTACCAAGATATTGTGCATCCCTAATTCTAAGGAGATTTAAAGTATATATATATAAATAAATTTTCAGTTATCATCAGTGTATATTATATATATATATATATATACACACACACTGATAACTGAAAAAAAAAAAATTATATATATTTTTTTCAGTTATCATCAGTGTATATATATATATATATATACACACATGATGATAACTGAAAAAAAATATATATAATTTTTTTTCAGTTATCATCAGCGTGTATATATATATATATATATATATATATATATATATATATATATATTTTATTTTTTCAGTTATCATCAGTGTGTATATATATTTATTTATTTTTTTCAGTTATCAGTACAACTGCTGCTGATAAACAAGATCTACATTAATATCTTACCTCAAAGGAGATCTCATCAAAATACAGTCTGTCGCACATATCATAATCTGTGCTGACTGTTTCTGGGTTGTAGTTCACCATAATTGTTTTGTATCCCATCTGTGTAATAGACACAAATACACAATGAAATGTTACAAATGTATGATTTTATATTTCCTGCTTTAATTCAAGGTTCATAAAGGCACATTTTATGCTTAATACAGGTGGAATTCACCTTCCTCAGCTCCATAATACACCCAACGGCGCACCAATCAAACTCCACGCTGCTTCCGATGCGGTAAACCCCAGAGCCGATCACCATGACATGGGGCTGCTCGAAGACCACATCGCTTTCTGAGCCGTTATAGGTCAGGTACAGATAGTTGGTGTGGGCGGGCCACTCGGCAGCCACTGTGTCAATCTGTTTGACCACCGGAAGAATCTTCCAGTCTCGCCTCATCTTCCTCACAGCCAGCTCAGTGCTGCAGTAGGGGAAAGAGGTACAAGTTTCTGGTACAAACAAATCTGATTTTGAAAAAGAAAAGCATTTACATCTGTGAGTTATTGCACGAGCACTTTTCCTGGGTACCTTTGCACAGCTTGGGCAATCTGTTTGTCCGAGAAGCCCAGCTGCTTGGCTTTCCTCATGATCTCAGGTGGCATTGCGCTCTCATCCTGATTATACATCTCCAGAAGCTTCTCGTGGTCTGCAATGTTCTTCATTTTATGCAGAAACCAGTGGTCTATCTTGGTCAGCTCATAAAGCCGCTCAACTGTGTAGCCGGCACGCAGCGCAGCTGCCAGAACAAAGATGCGCTTGTCTGTGGGTGTCTGCAACTCCTGAGATACAAGATAAAATATTTCAGAGAGCATTTTGTTTTCATGCATCATCATTGCATCTGACATGTGCGAAAGATGGAGGATCTGTATCTTCAGTTCAAACCTCTTCAGACACTGGTTTAATTGTGTGATCGAACCCAACGCAGTTCTCATCCACCATTCTCAAAGCTTTCTGGAAGGCCTCTTCAAAGCTGCGGCCGATGGCCATCACTTCTCCTAAGATGGAAGAGAGTGCTGAATGAGATCACAACTTACCATTTTGTCAATTAAAACTTTTAAAGAATTCAAACTACACCATTTAAAAATGCACACATTTGAACATGTATGCTTTAATGCATTAAAAAAAATCTATTTTAAAAAGATAAATGGCCTTTAAAGTGCAAAGATTTATGAAGTCCCTCTTACATAAGGCTTTGAATAGTAATATATGCTAATATAAAAGGCTAAGCTTATATAAAAAAATAAATCAATGTTCTTATAAATAAAAAAATTGGTTAAATATTGCAAAATCGGTAAACCCAACCAAACCCCATTACAAATGCAGGTGTAATGTGTTAGAGATATTTTAGTATTTATAAAATATTATAGTATTTATTAATAGTTTGAATACATTTTTTTTATTTTATAGTTTTCAATCTAATTTTAGTTGTATTATTATGTACTGTTATCATATTTCCTCTTATTATTAGTCATTTTGGTACTTGGGCAACCATTATAATTTATGTATTTAAAAAAAAAGTTTCCATCTAATCAGCTTTATTAAAATAAACAAACTCATTTTAATAGTTTTAGTTAACAATAACACTATATTGAGAATTATAATATACAGATCTCAGCTGCCATTTATTTCCATGTAGGATGCTCACCAACGCTCTTCATGGAACTGCCAATTGTAGTGCTGACTCTAGAGAACTTGCTCAAATCCCAACGAGGAACCTTCACTACACAGTAATCCAGACTAGGCTCAAAGTTGGCTGTAGTGGAATTAGTCACCGAATTCCTGGAAAACAGTGATATTTAAGTAACTTTGAAAATAACAATACTCAAATGTACAATTACATTCTGTATATTAGCTCATTCTAAGGAAAGAACTCACTTGAGCACAGGCAGAGGGATTCCCAAGCCGAGTTTCAGCGGCCACATAGGCCAGAGGGTAACCGGTGGCCTTACTGGCCAATGCAGAGCTTCGTGAGAGACGAGCGTTGACTTCAATGATGTAGTACTGGCAAGACAAGCATGATATTATGGGTTGACCACAACTTCCTAAAATCTATTATTCCTGGATGATGTAACTTATAAGTGACTGCATTACCTGCTCGGATTCAGGATTTAGGGCATACTGAATGTTGCACTCTCCCACAATGCCCAAGTGGCGAACAACTTTGATGGCCGTGTTTCTCAGCATATTGTATTCATAGTCGTTCAGTGTCTGACTAGGAGCCACCACTATTGACTCCCCAGTGTGAATTCCAAGAGGATCGACATTCTCCATGTTGCATACCTAAATGAATAGATATCCATTTAGAAAAGAAAACAAAGGACCATATATATACCTGGTAAAATGTGAAGGCACTGTTCATCATTTTGGATTAAAGTAAAAGTCTAAATGTCAAAATAAAAGGGAAACCACAGATCTAGACGCTTCGTACCGTAACACAATTGTCATAGGCGTCCCGCACCACTTCATACTCAATTTCCTTCCAGCCTTTAAGCGATTTGTCAACCAGGACTTGTGACGTGTGAGCAAAGGCCTGGGTAACTAACGTGATCATTTCATCTCTATTATTGGCAAAGCCTGAACCCAGTCCACCCAGGGCAAACGCAGAACGGACCAGAACAGGATAGGAGAGTCTTTCAGCAGCAGCCACTGCCTGTCAGAAACACAAAAAAAAGTTGGACCAAGCATACACTAGAAAATTTTCCCAACCATTTCAATAGTAATAAAAGCACAATATGAATATAATACAACAATGTATTATTTAAATTTATTGTCGAATGACAATTTTCTATTAAAAAAAATGAATTGGAAGACACACATATGTACATAAATATTCGCTAGAATAATTTTTTTTTGCTTAAAAAAAAAAATATATCTATATATATTTTTTTTTTAAGTAATTCATCTCTTAAAAAAGAAAAACAAAACTTTTGCTGATAATTTACTTATCTCCATGTCATCCAAGATATCCATGTCATTCTTTCTTCAGTAGAAAAGAAATTAAGGTTTTTGATGAAAACATTCCAGGATTTTTTTCTCCATATAATGCACTTTACTGGGAACCAAACGGTTCAAGGTCCAAAAGACAGTTTCAGTGCAAACTGCAAACTGTTCAAAGATCTTATCAAGCGAAACGAGTCACTCATTTAAAAATAAATAAATAAATAAAAAAACAGTTTAAGTTTTAACTTTAATTTAGAACTCGTTAATCAAAATGAACAAATCTTTTTCTGTGTCATTTGGTTCATTCAACGAACGAAATGAATGAATTGACTCAAGGAAACGATTTGTTCATTTTGATGAACAAGTTCCAACAGGAGAGTCACGAACATGCATCACAGAACAGAGCAAGGGCGACCATTTGAGCTTATAAAACTAAAACTTTTTTTTTTAAATGAGCGATCGTTTCGCTTGATAAGACCCTTATTCATCGTCTGGAATCGTTTAAAGCCCTTTGAACAGTTTGCACTGAAACTGTCTTTTGGACCTTGAACCGTTTGGTTCCCATTGAAGTCCATTATATGGATAAAAATCCTGGAATGTTTCATCAAAAACCTTAATTTCTTTTCGACTGAAGAAAGAATGACATAGACATCTTGGATGACAGCAAATTATTTAGTATCGGCAAAAGTATGTTGCCTTTAATAATACCATATTTCCTAAAGCATAAATAGGTCTCTATACATGAAAATATATTGTAAGGCTTTGTATTTTAGGAAGATAGTCTCTTGCAAATGAATCATCATAACTGGAAGTCCTAGACATAAAAACATTATGAGATTCCCTAATGTTCAGTAGATTAATGAGCCAACCTGTTCAACAGACATGGCCGCTTCACTGGGGGCAACATGCTCATTGATTTCCTCCATCTTCTCCACAAAGATCTTCCTGTCTTCAGTCATCTCTATGGAGGCTACTTGGGTTCCAAGCACACGCACTTTGTATTGTTCCAGCACTCCTTGCTTGGTGAGCTCCACACCACAGTTCAAAGCCGTCTGACCTCCAAATGTGAGCAACACTCCATCTGGACGCTCGTTCTTTATCACCTATTTAAAGGGTAGAAGGACGGAGGGTTGAGCTTAATTTTAAAGCTCTTAAGTCAAACCTAAACTTCAAAATCTGTCATAAAATGAATGCCTAGTGAACTACTCAGGGATGGACAGCTCTCTCCTACCTGCGTGACATACTCTGGTGTGATCGGGAGGAAGTAGACTTTGTCTGCCAGGCCCTTTGAGGTTTGTACTGTGGCAATGTTTGGGTTGATAAGAATGGTTTGGATGTTCTCCTCTTTTAGAGCTTTTATAGCCTGAAAAAAAAGATGCTTGTCAAGTTGAACAATTTTGGTTTAATTTGTTACACTGATGATTAGATTGGCTGTCCATATTCAGTCAGAAGCTTCTTTTACATAGACCAACCAAGTTTCAGATTAATGAAGGAAACTGAGAAAACAATAATAAACAGCTGGCTTGTGAGATGCAGTCCACACAAGTCTCAAGGGTTTTCTTTGATACTCACCTGAGACCCAGAATAGTCAAACTCTCCAGCCTGTCCAATGGAAAGCCCTCCTGAACCAAGAACCAGAACTTTACGAGGTCGAACGAATGCCTCCGGGTCAGGAGATCCAGGGTAAGTGAGGTGCTCTGTTAGCCTTTGCTTAACTGTATAAAATATTAGATTGAGTAATAATTAGTCATGTAAACATTAGTACACAATAGGAACATTTACAGACGTGACAAACAACCCTACAAGAATTATGACAGCTTTACAGGTGTACGTCATAACAGATCACCTGATTTTCCAGCTTTGCCATCTTTTGCATCTTTGACTGTATCCAGAAACACATCAAAGAGACTAATAAGGTCTGTGGGACCTGCCATGTGTTCAGGATGGAACTGGACACTGAAAATGATATCATTAGATATAAATTTATTAACTTGACACATGAATATATGGGTATAAATGGTTTTAATGCAAATAAACAATACACATAAATGAGACGTGAAAGCAAACCTGAAGAGTGGTTTGTGGTTATGAACAATGCCCTCACTGGTTTGGTCATTGGCATTGGTGAAGAGCACATCCCAGTCGTCTGGGAGAGTTTGGGGATCCACAGCAAACCCATGATTCTGAGACGTGATGAAACAGCGATTTGTTCCTTTATGGATGCAGGGCTGGTTATGGCCACGATTACCATACCTAAAATACATAGGGACCATGAATGAAGTTGAAGCTTTTAAGATTCACCATAAGAAGAGACATTCCTTGACAGACATAAACCACCTCTGAATGAACCTGCTGACAATCCGCTTTTGGAAAAGGGCATGAAAGAATGCCTGAGACTGGCATCACAGCCTTGAGCACATGCAAACAAAACAACTATCCCAGGACTCTTAGAAAAACAACGACGCTTATCCCAGGAGTAACGCAGTGGCTCCGGTCTAGACGGCTGAGCTCAGCATAAACTAGATTTCACACCATGTTGGTTTTTCATGAAAATTGGAATGGCGTGGAAAAGGCCAACAAACCAGTCTTTTGTTCCTCTGCAAACACTACAATCCACTGACCATAGCGTGATGCTGTCTGGTTCAGTTTAACTGCAAAAATCCTATATTTTTTTCCTTTCCTATTTTACTTTTGATGTACTCACCGGCCACTTTATTAGGTACCCCATGCTAGTAACGGGTTGGACCCCTTTTGCCTTCAGAACGGCCTCAATTCTTCGTGGCATAGATTCAACAAGGTGCTGGAAGCATTCCTCAGGGAGTTTGATCCATATTGACATGATGGCATCACACAGTTGCCGCAGATTTGTCGGCTGCACATCCATGATGCGAATCTCCCGTTCAACCACATCCCAAAGATGCTCTATTGGATTGAGATCTGGTGACTGTGGAGGCCATTTGAGTACAGCGAACTCATTGTCATGTTCAAGAAACCAGTCTGAGATGATTCCAGCTTTATGACATGGCGCATTATCCTGCTGAAAGTAGCCATCAGAAGTTGGGTACATTGTGGTCATAAAGGGATGGACATGGTCAGCAACAATACTCAGGTAGGCTGTGGCATTGCAACAATGCTCAATTGGTACCAAGGGGCCCAAAGAGTGCCAAGAAAATATTCCCCACACCATGACACCACCAGCCTGAACCATTGATACAAGGCAGGATGGATCCATGCTTTCATGTTGTAGACGCCAAATTCTGACCCTACCATCCGAATGTCGCAGCAGAAATCGAGACTCATCAGACCAGGCAACGTTTTTCCAATCTTCTATTGTCCAATTTCGATGAGCTTGTGCAAATTGTAGCCTCAGTTTCCTGTTCTTAGCTGAAAGGAGTGGCACCCGGTGTGGTCTTCTGCTGCTGTAGCCCATCTGCCTCAAAGTTCGACGTACTGTGCGTTCAGAGATGCTCTTCTGCCCACCTTGGTTGTAACGGGTGGTTATTTGAGTCACTGTTGCCCTTCTATCAGCTCGAACCAGTCTGGCCATTCTCCTCTGACCTCTGGCATTAACAAGGCATTTCCGCCCACAGAACTGCCGCTCACTGGATGTTTTTTCTTTTTCGGACCATTCTCTGTAAACCCTAGAGATGGTTGTGCGTGAAAATCCCAGTAGATTAGCAGTTTCTGAAATACTCAGACCAGCCCTTCTGGCACCAACAATCATGCCACGTTCAAAGTCACTCAAATCTTCTTTCTTCCCCATACTGATGCTCGGTTTGAACTGCAGGAGATTGTCTTGACCATGTCTACATGCCTAAATGCACTGAGTTGCCGCCATGTGATTGGCTGCTTAGAAATTAAGTGTTAACTAGCAGTTGGACAGGTGTACCTAATAAAGTGGCCGGTGAGTGTATGTATAATACATGCAAGGATATATGTCTATTAAAGAGACAACACTTCATTTTTTTTAGCCATTATTCACCCTCATGTCATTACAAAACCGCATGACTTTCTTTCTACTGTGGAACATGAAGATTTTTTTGTCCATAAAATGGAAAGTCAGTGGGCTCCAATGTTGTTTGGTTCCCAATGTTCTTCAAAATATTGTTCCAAAGGAGAACACTTAGGGATGCACCGATATGACAATTTTGGCCGAATCCGATAACCAATAATTCTTTATATTTAAAAGCCGATAACCGATATTTTGGCCGATAAATCTAAATCCAAATTTTTTGACAATTTTTGATTTTCCTCATTAAAAGCCAAGATACAAACACAATTATGATGTTCTTATTTTAATGTTGTGTAGCCGATATGACAGACTTGCGCTGCACATTTTGCACTTTACCTGGATTTTCCTTTTTTAAAGTGATATCAATCGTATTTCAAGCAATTTAAAAGCATCATGTTGAACAGAGCACATCTAAAGTGCCTCAGCTCAAGAAAATAATACATTATTTATCGGCTTTTAGATATCGGCTAAATGTTCTTGTTAGGCAGATAACGATAACATTAAAAATGATCATATCGGCCGATACCGATAATGTGCATCCCTCATAACAATGCATGCAGGTTTGGAATGAGAGTGAGTAAATAACAGAATTTTAGTTGAGTGAACTTTCCCTTTAATAAGAAACGTGCATTTATACTCGGCGGAAAGTGAAAAAAAAAAAAAAAGAACGGATTGCTTACTTCATTTTGTATGTTTTTGCACCAATGACCAAAGATAGCAGCTGATGGCCCAGACAAATCCCAAAGACAGGTTTGGGATTCTCCACACATGCCACCTTCCGTATGTTCTCTACAGTCTCCATACAGTACTCTGGATTGCCAGGGCCATTGCTGATGAACAACCCATCAAAGTCTAGAGAGAAAAAGAAGCAATACCAAAGTGATACCAAGGTAATCGAAGGTAAAGCGATTATTGTGCTGCTGCCACATTCAGCTGTGCGCTTTTGTTCCTCACCAAGTCAAACTTAACATACAAATCAGCTGAATATGTGAATTGTAAAAAGCAGCATACAGTTGTTAAACTTCGTAACGTTACTGAAATTAAACCGTGTCACGAAAAGTGCATAAAACCACCTTAACGGTCAAATAGCAAACATACCAAAATGTCATTTTAGTACATATCCTCGAAAACGGTCAGTTGCGTCTTAAGTGAATGTAAACCGTTGAGAAAGAAACAGCATGTGTAACAGTATATTAGATCCATGGATTCACACTTAAAGTGACAACAGCCTAATACTACTCCTTTAGTCTGTCTGAATGTTAATCAAACAACAAAAGGCAAAGATAAAATCACTCACTGGTCTTGAAGGAATAACTTTCAAAACTTTAACAAAGATGAATCTATATTTAATGTATTTAGTGAAGACTTTGCAGTGTTATCTTACATTTGATTACTTTATTCAGTTTCTGTATTAGTTTTTTAGTTTCTCTTCTGTAACAAGGGCCTTATAAGGAGGCTATTGATGATTTTACTAGTATATAACATTACTCTTTAATTAAGACTTTGATCATATCGCCCAACAATAATCATGTTAAATTGTATTTCAACATAACAATATGTGGAGAACAGCACCATGGCTCACCATTGCAGTCCAGATGATGATCCCAGGGACAACGGTGACCCGGGCACCTCTCTGACACAAGCAACGGATCTGGTTGTATTTTATGCCACAGTCTATGGCAGTGATTCTCACTGTTCCCTCTGGATTAAAAACTTTAGGTTCCTGTTAGCATAAACAACACACAAAATAAAATGTCTTTAAACAAAATCATATTAAAATTGATCTGAAAACATTATCAAAGCGATCCACCTACTTTCATGGAAACTTCCTTAACAAGGTTGCGGGTGTCCGGATTGTCAAACGGAATGTTGTCGCCTGAAGTTCCTTCCACCACAAGTTTCCCCAACATGGTTCCCTTTTCTCTGATCTTTTTGGTCAAGCTTCAAGTGTCAACCCCTAATTTTACAGGAAGAATAATTAGTTTTTCCGATTAATGCTAAAATCTAAGCCAAATTACTTGCTTTACTTCGTATAAGTCAAAAGCAAAGCAAGCGATGCCTGCAGTGACTGACCTTCGAGTCCAGGGATGCCTTGCTCTTGCAGCCACTTATCCAGAGACTTGGCGGAGCTCCAGTGACTGGGACTCTTTGACACCTCCCCAACAATGAGAGCAGCAGCATGGATTCTGGAAGATTCAAACCACTAGACCACAAAAAGGGAATATTTAGAAGAAACCATACCAGTAATATTATAATAATCTGTTTTAGAAGAAGTATGTACTATTAATAAGACTATGTGGATACAAGAAAGGAAAAAACCTTGCTGAGTCCAAACTCTCCATCCTCATCTTCAGGAACACCATAATTGCCAATCATTGGGTACGTCAGAGTAAGTATTTGAGACTTGTAAGAGGGATCTGTGAGAGCCTCTGGGTAACCCACCATTCCTGTCTGGAAAACTGAATATACACAATGTATAACTTAGGGATATCAAAATAGGGTATATTATATATATATATATATATATATATATATATATATATATATATATATATGTATGTGTGTGTGTGTGTGTGTGTGTGTAACATACCATTGTTTTGACTTTTTTGGAATTTGTTATAATTAAACTTAATAAAGAAGAGTAGTTCACTTAAAAATAAAAAAAAATAAAATAAACTTTTGCTGATAATTTACTCACCCTCATGTCATCCAAGATGTCCATGTCTTTCTATCTTCAGTTGAAAAGAAATTAAGGTTTTTGATGAAAACATTCCAGCATTTTTTGCCATATAATGGACTTTACTGGTAACCGAAAACGATTCAATGTCTAAAAGACACTTTCAGTGCAAAAGGCTTTAAACGATTCCAAACGATGAAGAACGATGGGTCTTTTCAAGCGAAACGATCGCTCATTTAAAAAATAAAAATCAAAGTTTAAGTTTTAAAAGCTCAAATGGTCACCTTGCTCTGTTCTGTGATGCGCGTTCGTGACTCCTGTTCGAACTTGTTTATCAAAATAAATGAATCTTTTTTCAGTCAGTTCGTTTGTTGATTCCTTCATTTTGATGAACAAGTTCGAACAGGAGAGTCACGAACACGAACATTTGAGCTTATAAAACTTAAACTTTGTTTTTTTTATGAGCGATCATTTCACTTGAAAAGAGCCTTATTCATTGTCTGGAATCGTTTTAAAGCCCTTTAAACAATTTTGCACTGAAACGGTCTTTTGGACCTTGAACCATTTGTTTACAATTAAAGTGACTTGTAAGGGATCTGTGAGGGCCTCTGGGAAATCCACCATTCCTGTCTCCATTATATGGAGAACAATCCTGGAATGTTTTCATCAAAAACCTTAATTTCTTTTTGACTGAAGAAAGAATGACATGGACATCTTGGATGACATGGGGTGAGTAAATTATCAGCAAAAGGTTTTTTTTTTTTTTAAGTGAACTACTGCTTTAATAGAATATTAATTGTGCTATGCATTAAGAACAGTGAAATTTGACAGGTTATTGAAATTGCAACATCATGACTATTATCCTAGTATGACTAATGGTTGGGGGCAGGTTTTGTCAGTCATATATCCTGCAAAAATCCATGTCTAAATGAATAATGAGCAAGAACAAGTCAGACCTCTGCTCTGACCTGCAAATGTGTTTGCATTTAATTGGTCTTGGCCTTCAAAGAAAAAAAAATTAGACAGGCCAAACTTTTGGGCACCTACTTGCTCTTACTTTGTTTCTTTACTTTTTAATCACAAACAAATGATCACAAACAACACTACAAAAAATGTTGCTAAAAATCAAATAAAACGTAAAACATTTTTGTAATGGGGCCAGTGAAACTGCTATTGTTGAGCCCTGACCCTTTTCTAAACAATTAAGAGGTGCTTTTTAAACAATATAGTTTTTCTATAAAAATATTTTATTTGAAATAATGGTGACTACAAAATTCTTACTGTAGAGATAAAAAAAATAATAATAATATGGCAAGACAAAAGACCACGAACTTTTGTCTAAAGATTTACCACTAAATCAGAAACAATTTCTGGGATGTGGCGCTAGGGTGCCCTAGGAAGTCGCTACTGGCGAGTGTTCACTTCAAAAAGTTTAGCGCGAAATCAGACACGTGCAACTTACTTCCTGCTCATCTTATTTATGAATCACTTTCCGGTAAGAGGACAGAAGGGAGAAGTGCACTATAAGGAGCAGTGGCATATACAGGGACACATATTTCCAGTACATTTTCTTTGATTTCACTTACCAACTTCACCAGACACTGAGGATACGGCACCGAACAGACGGCCTTTAAATGCTGTCCCGTCCTCCAATATTAAAAATGCAATTTTCTCCGACATGGCTGAGTGTTTCTAGTAGTTCTAAAAGCGAAAACGAACCTCAGCGAATATCTAACGTTAGCGCTTAAAAGTGTGTGAACCGAAGTGGCTGCCTAGTGATGCGTAATGCCTAAGTTTTCTCCTCCTTTTCGCCGAAATTCCCACGTGAAAACCACGCTGAACAAGATGCTGTTCACCCGGATGCGGAGTAACGTTAAATATATGCGATCTTAGATATCTCTGTCTATGCCAAAAACCATGCTGTCCTGATGTAGAAGAAGCTCATTGGCTGGTGACGATGTTTTATTCAAGTTAAAACCAAAAGAGGTCAGGTTAATTAAAGTAGTCCACGCTCTGCTCCATTCACAGCAGCGTGGAGCCGTGCGCGTGGACTTCAGTTGGTTTTATACGAGCAAAACTACTGCGCGTCAGCACGACGTCAAAGAGAGGGGGAAGGCCTGTAACCCATGCCTGTAACCCAGTGATGTACTTTGTTCTCAAAAATCACCGACCATGAGGTTTTACCTTCTTTATTTGACCTGTGTGGGCAATCTGGACATGGTCGGGGAATAAAAAACGTTTATTTGGGCAATAAATACATTTGTAACAGTATTTCAACAGTAGTAAGGGAATATAAAGGGATCCAGGTTACTACCCCAAAATATAACTAAAATGACATTGTGTTTTTTATAACTACACAAGTGAAAAGGTTATATTTTTTAGATATAATGCCAGCTCTAGATATGCTATTGCTATTCTCAATTCAAGTTAGAGTTTTGCAAAGCAACCCTTTTCACATTTCCAGGTTTCTCAAAAGCAGAATTCGTCATAGTTAGGAGTGTATGAGAGACTATGAGAGACTACATTCAACATATTCATTTTTATTAGAAAAACTGAATAGAGAGAGATTGATATGGATCCAGTCAGAAGAGAGAAAGATGTAAACTTTACTGTCACTCCCACTGTAATAGAAACACCCTCACAGCAGCATGTGTAATTTGATGCAAGGTAATGAAATAATAAGTTAAGTGTTGTCTAAATGTTCATACATTTTATATAGGCCCTGTATATACAAAAACAGTATATATGTGTAGCCTATATTAAAAACTGCACATGAATTACGATGCCGATGACCTAATAAAACATGTCATCACGGTCTGTGAAAAGATATAAGCTTGCCATGACAGTATGGAATCCCACACACTCTTCATTCAAAAAGTAAGATATTAGGTAAATCTTTATTATATATATATATAGAAATAGGATGTTTATTAACAATTCTGTACTCTGTTCACTGGTGCATTTGCACAGACTGATATTACTCACTGGTGATTTAAAGTGTTTTGTAACTTTTTGCTAGTTGTAATAGACAAGAGTGGTTTGTGGATCACTGGCACTGTCATTTCGTTGGCGCTGAGGCTTTTTGTAGCTGTTGATGGGCACAGGAACCCCTCTGAAGTGATCCATCAGATCCATCCCACCAAAGAAGTTCACAAAGATGATGCCCAGTTTGGCAGGTATGAGACTGCAAGAACATGAATAGTGGGTCAAGTTGATGTATAGTTCAATCTTGCCAATCATTTTGTGCAATAGTAAAATTATTGAAACATTTATTATTTTGAATACAATTATTTTCTTTTGCTATTGATTTGTTTTTTTATATTTTTTTTTATTAAAGGTTGGCGAATGGCAAGGAGATAAATTAACACATTTTTTATGTTCAATAACAAGTATTTATTTAGAGGCCTAAAATACCTTTTAAGTGCCATCAAGAAATATAGACTTGATGGTAACAGCAAGTACATCTTCTCCCTTAGTATGGCATCCACAATCTGTTTTGCTGCATGTCTCTGATCCAAGACTGGAAGAAAAGATGGTCTCCTTAACAAAATTAAAATATCAATGTTACCGCATCACCAAATCTCAAAGTTAACGTTTCATAAATGGAAACTGTATTTGCTTACTTTGTTTGACATCCCCAAAACATTTGGGTATTTATTAGATAGGGACACACTATTGTTGTTTTGATTCCTTCCTTTTTAAGGACAAGCAGCTCCAGTGCAATAGATTCTGCGAAGCTCACTGCTGCAGACTTGCTTGCGCAGTAGTCTGTGGACAAAACTCATTCTATTTTTAAATCACACCTCAATTTAACACTGAATCATGAATGTGCAATATCTAAAGTTTAGTGTTGCATCATGATGTACAACATACATCTCTAAATCTCTTTATAAATGTACCTGCAAGGCCATTCATTGCAAACAACCCTCCATGGGATGCCACACAGACCAGGTGCCCATGGTTCCGTTGCAACATAGCTGGGAGAAACGCCTTGTAAGTCTGTGAATTCAAATATTTGAGATAACAGTAAGCTCATTGTTCTCATAACATAAAAACAGGTTTAAAGAATGTAAAACATGAAGAAAACACTGAATTATTTTTCTTTACCCAGAAATGAGCAGCAACATTGACCCTTAGTGTTCTATCCACCAGACTGTCAGGGGCTTCAACAAAAGTGTATTTTCCTGTTACCATGCCTGCATTGTTCACCAAGATTGACACATCTCCAACCTCCCTTTTAACCTGTTGAAATGTTTTAACTTAAAAAATACACCTTAAACTGTAAATGTTTTTTTAAAAGGTATTAAGTGTAAATTTTATATAGGTATTTAAATTTTGTAAAGTTGTATTCAATTTAGTAAATTTGTATATTTTATATATTTAAATATAAATATTAAATATTAAATATTTTATATTTAATATATATATATATATATATATATATATATATATATATATATATATATATATATATATATATATATATATATATATATATATATATATATGATCCTTTATTTACCAGTTCAGCAGCCTTGTAGATCTCACTTCTTCGGCTGCAGTCACAGGTATAGGCATACACTCGCACATCTAATACCTGCTTTAATTCTTTTGCTGTTTTGTCCAGTGCCTCCGAGTTGATATCCCATAAGACTAATGTTGCTCCATAGTGTCCAAGTTCTTTGGCGATCAGTTTTCCAATCCCATTTGCAGCTCCAGTCACCAAGACTATCTCTCCCTCAATGTCTTTCTTGCAATGTGGAATAAAAACTCGAACAAAGGCTTCAAAAAAGTAAAAGACAGCTCCAAGAATGAGCTCAAAAATGTCTTTTATGAACCAGAGATTCTGAAGTATCCTCCCAAAGCTCTGAAAAACCTGAGTATGCATGTCTCTGATATAATTTGAGCTGTTTTTGTTTTTTTACATAGCTGTTTTGGTGGTTGTTCTCCTTGAGCGTGCTTCGGTAAGTTTGGATCTCAGGTACAGCTTGTTCTATCTATATAGATTCTTTATATGTCACATCTGTCTTTTTTCAATCACAATGGTGTTTGTTTGACCTGTCACCTAGTCCTAGAGTACATTAGTGTAGTTAATTTTAGATATTGCTATTACAGCATGTGACCACAGTTTAACCTCCTCTGATCGCCGTGGACGGGCGACAGAGCTACGTCATTATATTTAAACTTATTTTTTTGTGTTTCAGGAGATGCTATCACCCCATATTTAGTATCATTTTAAATCTTAAAATCTCATCTTTACACAGAATATAATTATATTTATGTATATGGTAAAAATAATGAATATATAAAGCTTTAAAAAACAATCGTCACAAAATCGCTCCTCCCCCAAAATGTCAATGCAGAAATGTAAATATTAATATACATGTCTTATGTCTTAAGTCAAAAGGTCATGTATTGCCACACATTTAGCTGGACAAGAAAGTTCACTACTAAATATACTGTCAAACTTAGAACCAGAAACCTAAATTGATCAGTCCCACAAAAGCATAACAAATCCCACAGCATGTATCATCCTCAGTGATCTTTCATCTGGTCGTCCTCCTCCAGTCTGCGTATCTCTCCCTTCAGGAAGTTGATGTTTTCTCTGGAGGCTTTCAGTCGCTCCTTCAGCTCTACGATCTCCAGGCTAGTCTTCTTCTTTGCCGCTTTTTCTCATGTTCGTATTTCCAGCTCTGCGACTGCAACATGAAACACTGAATGTTTAGTTCACATGATTAGAACTGCGGACTCATTTTAATGTACAGTATGTTCAGGGTTTAATTATAGCCCATCCACTGAGCTGTTCAATAGGAGCTGCAAAGGTAAGTGAAGTCACCCTCACACTCGGTCTCGTGTTTGTAAGCACCCAACGTCAGCTGTCTGGTGGTGTTCAGAAGTTGCTGCATCATGGCTGTCGGGTATTGAAATATCTGCAAAAACACAGGTTTTAGGCTTTATGATTGTATTATTACTATTATGTCATGTTATTGTGCTGTTCTGATCAAATTCACACCATCTCGTCGTAGAACTCGGGCACGGCTGTCTTCTTTGGCATGGCGCTGGAGTCTGACTGGAACAGCTTCAGCAGATGATACAGGGTGACCTGAAGAAAAAAACACCACAACATCAAACCTTTGCTTTTTCTATTCATTTAATACGAAGGTACAGTAATGCAGGGAGTCCAGTAGAAATGTTTAAATAAAAACTGTACATTTTGGTAACACTTAATTTTACATGTAGTTTCTATAGTCAATCATGCATAGATACATGCAACTAACTCCTTACTTAAATTATATTGTAAGTACTTGTAGTTAATTACTATTACTTCAATATTTCATATTTCTGTATTCCAAATTTGATATTTGATACATTAGTATCATACGATTATTTATGCAAATTGTAAGTGCTGTGTAAAATGCATCTACAAGTGCTCCTTCAAAAATATAAGTGTAGAGCCATGTGTTTTAATTATAGGCCTACTTGGCTTTTAGTGTTTGCGTTTGTATTATGTATAAAGTAAAAATAAGGTAGCCTAAGGTCCGTGTAACTCTTCACAATTCAATTTTCAGACCATAAAATGCAAATGAAAAATGGAAACCAGACATTCATTTTTCTTGTTTTTCCAGTTACATTATCAATGTATAGTTACTTTTTTCTCCTGTTTTTCAAATTTACTTGCGCTAAATTGTGACTTCAGAAACAAACATTTGGATAAATGAAATCTAAATGATTTTTTTAATTTTCGTCTTGTAATTTGCCAGGTACCATTAGCACGGGGCGTGGCCGTTTAATATTATTTCATTGATGCAACTGCTTTATTTACACTGCATGCACGTTGAGGAGAAGTTTAAAAGGTGGAACTTGTTTATTTTTAATGATGAATACCATCCGGAAATGACAGTGTCAATAAAGTAAAATCAAAGTCATGTGAAATACTATTTCCTACATTGAATAAACTAAATACAAAAATTAAAAAAAAAACATGAAAAGACAAACAAAGCAGTGACAAACTAAAGTTAAACAAAAATGTGAAAATGTTTTCATATAGATACACATTTAGCAGCTTTGTGATGATCACATGTAGGCTATACATAGTTCCCACATGACGTCACGACATACGGGCATTTGCCGAGCCGGCGCCATTGCTGCGGGGAAAACATTAGAAGAAACAATACGAGTTGAACGAAGTGAAATGAGTTTCGTGCTATATAGTGAAAATGTTCATCCCCTGCTGGGTCAATGGATGATAAAATCGTGCCGGAGGTTCAGATAAAACCGGGATTTTACACTACACCCGTCATTATAGACTCCATGGATGTGAGAAGACTAAGCTTTTGTCCGAACAACGACGGAGATTATGGCTGGCGAGGATAAAGGAAAGAAACTCACTCAAAACACGCAAGAATTTGTTTGACAAAAGCACAATGTTGTGTTTTAATGCGAGTGTAAACATGTACAAGTTAACACATTGCAGTTTGAAAAATGTCCTGTATGAACAAAATGACGAGGTATTAAAAACACAAAACAACCTTGTTTCCACTGTTTGATCTCACATTCTAGCATTGCGATCTCAGATTATGTCCCTATACCCGCGTATAATGTAGTTCCGCATTACATTAATTAAATTGCACGCGAGTTATTTATTTTTATATTCATGCACCAAACCATGACGCCCGCAAGTACATGCATATCACAGAAAGCACCGGTGACTGTTTTAAGGGGAACATGAATTAAGTTGTGCAGGCTATGGCTTTTGATTAGCATCATGCCTCTTCGCTATTATAAGTTACTTTTCCATTGATTGCACTTGAGCAAACGTCACCGAACCAACCCCACGTCAATCTGATCGTACGCCTCCAGTGATTTCCAGACTCGGAATTGCTCACAATGTGTAAAAACTCCTCACCAATACCAGATAATTGTACACATGAAAATACTGTATCTGAGGCAAAGCTGCATAATCATTACTCAGTGCTTCCTTCGTTACTGCATACGTATAGACACCATTTTTTAATGAAATTTTCGCATTGTACCTCTCTGTCTTTTTTTTAATAGTCTCTTCAAATGCATTATGCAATATATGTGAGTTTGTTGGTGTCTTTGCAGTTAATTTCAGAGTTGTCTCCATGGATCCCAAATTTGTGCCTTTTGATCAAATGGTAAGACCAGATGTTTCACCATTTTGAGTGTTCCGACCATAAATTAAAAGCAAATTAAATGCAGGTTCTTTTAAGATGCAGAAATTTCAACTTCAATGACTGCTTTTAAATGTTTATTATTCCTGTCTGTCTTGCAGTAGTCTGCTCGTGGTGCAGCGGTGTAAGACTTTGAATGGAGCCAATGCAGCTTTTTGCACTTTTCTTTCTTTGCAGATTTTCTCTGAGCTGTTAATTTGTTTTAATAGGACAAAGATAATAACCGGATTGGTCAGTGGACAAATGTTTCCTCAACGGAGCTGATATTGGAGCTTTCTCAGTTAAACCCAGAGGCTCAGATGGGGATGTACACACTAAAGGCTTTTATTGCTGACCGAGAGTCTCCCAAGTTTTTGAGGTGAAAAAATACGGTAAGTTGTTCTGTATGTGCAGTTCAATGACAGATCTGAGGCCTTAACCTAAAGCGCTTTGTTTCTGGTTTAGTTTTGCCCAAGTCTGATGTGACTAAACACACCGAAGACCTACAGCGTTGCAGTTATGGGACTGAAAGTTGAGTCCTGTGGCAAGTGAATGATGCTTTATTTTCTTGTCTTGTGGTTGGTCAGTTCTTTATTTTGTTCTGATGTTTCCCAGTTTGTCCGTTCCAGTTGTCTGTCAGCGTCAATATGCAGGGCCGGCGATCTGCTATAGCGCGAACTCAGGCGGTTGCCTAGGGCGCCAAATGTGTTGGGGCGCGCAGGCGCGCGCTCCTACGTCGCCCTTGACCTACTCTGCTACTCCCCATTAATCGAGAAATCACAGAGTTAGAATGAAAAAAAAGAAAAATGTTTATTAAACATGGTCATCCTAAGGCGCCCCTTAGCCACACGTTTAATTACTTAATTAATGATTATTAGACTGAATTGATGATTACTGTCGATCTTTTCCGGGGGGTTGCGTTACGTTGGACAAGTGCTCAGCTGCGGTCGCGTCTGATCGGAAATGAAGCGGTATAAATAAACCCTCTGGTCCACAGGGACGAACACAGAGAAAGCAACAAAATAAAAAGAAAGTCCAGTTTAAAGGTAAGCCTAGCCTTCTCATCTCAGCCATAAAGTGTCAAACGCAATAAATCAGGCGTAACAGCCTACTTGAGATTCCCGGTGACCGACGTGCTTTTTGGGCCGAGACATCATAGCCTACTTTTATTATTTTTTGTCTTAACGGCCCATAAAACTCGTACATCGGCAGCCCATTCGTTTTGTTTTGCTTAATTGCCGACGTTCAGTTGCTTCCAAGTCTATATAACTTGCTTATAGAAATTTGTACAAAACTAATTATGAAAGTTTCTTTTATATTTCATTGCATTTGTTTTACAATATAGCCTATTATGTTGAAGTGTAATGTAGACACTGTAACTAATAGAGGTTTGAATTTTTCTTTGTTCAATTTGCACACTGAATTGCAGCAGATTGATGAATTTAACATTTAAATTTGATTTAAAAATGAATTAAACATTAAAATGCACAACAGTTGGGACTCCGAAACCCCCTTAGTTGTAGCAGCCAGGTAATAATTGTAATTTATCTACAACAAGTTACATTACACAGATAAAACAATGCAGCTATGTAGGATGATAGAAATATCCTTGAACGTTATTTGTAGCATTTGTATAAACAATTTATTACAGATCCTTCAACTTGTTGAAGTTTTGGAGTGATTATAAGAGTATTTTTGTTTAGTTTAATAATTACTCATCATCAGTTTTGGGCATATTACTTAAAAAATAATTAGTTACAGTTACTTCTCAGAAATTCTCACAGAGTTAACTGAATTAAATCATTATAAAAGTAACTAATTACCAGGGAAAGTACCTATTGTGTTAAAAAAAGTTAAAATAGGCCTAACTTGGATGCACCCAATATTAAATATGTTAAATTAATTAAATGGATTGGACACTATAGAATAAATTATTATTATAAAACATTGTACACTTATCTACACTATTGTAATGTTGCTGTGGGACAATGTGGCTGACACCAATAAAATGCAATATATTATTTTAAAAATTATCATTACTATAGTAGAACAATACATAACATACATACTGTACATAATACACAATTTTAGGTTTAGAATTTTTAATATTTGATATTGCACAGACCACAACTGGCCAACAAATAAGTCGGAAAAAAACTTATGCTTAAATGTACCAAAAATAAAATAATAAAAAAACCCTTATTATTAAATGGGGGGGGGCGCTAAAATCAATCTCGCCTAGGGCAACCAATGGGATAGAACCGGCCCTGTCAATATGGCTCCAGCAGTGCAGATTCTGGTCTACAGCGTTCTTCCCGGTGAGAATTTAGTTGCTGCTAATGTGCCGTTTGACACTGATATGTGTTTCCAGAACCAAGTACTGTATGATGTGGCTATTTTTCAATTTGGGAATGTTGGTGTGTGTGTGTCCTACAGCGTGTTGGTCCTTGTTCCAGGTATCTCTGCAGTTTTCTCCAGCTGTTCCTGCGGAGGGAAATTTTCTGATGGTTCCTGCTCAAGCAGGATCTCTGTGTAGCCTCAGTGCTGTAGATTCATTCATTAAAAACCAACACATTATGACTTTAGTCTTCTTTTTAGGTCTTCTTTTTATGATCTTTTAATGTGACGGAAGGACGGACGGATGGACGGACGGAAGTAAGATATTTTGTTTCGGAGGACTGGAGGCCGGAGGAAAAAACAAAAAAATTTTTAAAAATTAAATAAAAAAATCCGTCCGTCCATCCATCTGCCCGAGGATCCCCTTGCGTGTGGCCTCAGAGCGGGCGCCCGAGGATCCCCTTGCGTGTGGCCTAGAGCGGGCGCCATGGTCCCCATGGCGGAAATTCGGAGATATACATCTTGTTCGGCTTGAGCCAGGGATCACAGTGATGCAAAAATCATGATTCTAGCTCAAACGGTCTAGGAGTTATGCGCAATTTAGTACTTTTAGATTTTTTTTTTCTTTTAGCAAGTACAATAGGAGTGGGAGGAGTTCAGCACTTCGTGCTTGAAAACCTAATAATGAGAGACCTTTTTGACGATTATAGCGCCACCTATGATCGATCCTCACGAAACTTTGCATGCTTCCTAACCATGTTAGGACACATGCTCATCGATTTTTGTGAAGTTGTGACTTTTTGGGGGGGGATTTATTGGCTTTTGGCTGTATTTTTGCCAGGGACCACATTCTAAATGACCCTGTTGTAGCCAACCAAATGCAAAATTTCAACTTTTTTTCGATAATTATTTATCTAGAGAGTCCAGAGAATAGGCCTAGACTGGTTTGGTCCCGATTGGGCAAAAAACCAGGGACTAGTTCGCAAAAGTAGGTTTTAGACAAAAAACGACATAGCAGTTTTTGGACGAAAAAACAAGACGAAAATTTAAAAAATCAGTTTCATTGATTTCATTAATTCAAATGTTTGTTTCTGAAGTCACGATTTAGCACAAGTAAAATTGAAAAAAGGGAGAAAAAGGCAACTACATTGATAATGTAACTGGAAAAACAAGAAAAATGAATGTCTGGTTTCCATTTTTAATTTTTTTCATTTGCATTTTATGGTCAGAAAATTGAATTTTGAAGCGTTACACGGACCAAAATACGACCCATAAATCGTAATCCTTTGCTGCATCCCAATTCGCCTACTTATGCTACGCCATAAGTAGCCTATGTAGGCTACTCTTTTTGTGAAGAAAAAGTACATAGCCTAGCTACTGTACAGTGCTTGAAGTGGGGGAAAAGGTGCTGGTAGGCCTTTGCATTTGGCAAATCATGACATTTGAAATTTCTACAGTGAAAAACAAAACTTGGAAATATTGCTGGTACAACAACAATTCATTGTTATTTATTCACAACATAAATGTAGCTATTTAAACAAGTCATGTGTGCGCGCATTTTACACAGACAGACACATTGTGGATTTGAGAGTGGACTCATATACTCCAAAGAGTGTTAATTTAACAGTTTTTGCTGTGTACAAAGAGCCGTAGTTAGACTGACAAGCTGAGCCATATCGCATAAATTATCGCTGCCGATATTTCCGCGATATTAATGCGTTATGGCTCAGCTTGTCGGTTAACTGCGGCTCTTTGTCAGTTAACTGTGGCTCTTCGACTTGACTTGGTGGTAAATGCCGCTCCATCTGAAAGCAGGTTAAAGAGATTTAGCGTACTACTAATCAAGGAACCAGCTTTACCGACGAGATGCGCATAACAATGTGATGCGATATGTCGCCCAGCCCTACCTTTAACATCATTACATTCAAATGGCAAACACATTCGGAAAGTCTCCGCATGAAAGACCCACTACTGGCAGGTGAACAGGTGAAGTTTTTCTTCTGGTTCATTTTTAACACTAATATCCTCCTAATCCCACCAAAACCACACTAATATACATACGCCCGCCACGCACGCACACACAGACACACACACACACAGGCCTACGATGCTTTTGGGAAACGCTGCCCTGGCCTGGTTATTTGTGTGATATGGTGAGTAAAGTTACACAATCTTATTGTTATACCACTTCATTGTATCATCACGCTAAACGCCACTTCAGAATTAAAAATTGTAAACTACAGGCGCGGCTTCGATCGACGTCATTACTTTGCCCCTAACCAATGAGAAGCAATGTGGGCGGGGCTACACGTGTACCCTCGCCCCAGGTGCACCCCGCACAAATCTGCAGGCTGCAGCCAGGTGCTTCTCGTTTTTTGACTTTATTTTGCATCATGTGATACACGACGTTGTTGATGATAGGTAAGTAGATACTAGATAGTAAGAAGTGAATAACAAATGATGAAGACGACTGACAGAACATTTGTGGATATATTTTTATTTTTCAAGCGTTTTGAAATAAAAAATGCATCTGAAGATGGAAAAGCAGCTAAAAAGGTGTTCTCTTGCATCGAAGCAATATTAGAAAAATCCAAAGGACGCATATATGCACTAAAAATGATGCTTTGCCTCCCTTCGGTTATATTTGAATAACTCTTGCTCAGAATGTGAGAAAAAATCTTTTTTCTGGTGGATACTGTGACTTATGTAGTCAAGCAATATAATCAATCAGCAGGTCCCCAGAGCAAACAGTACATGCATCACAGATTTTTCAAAAACAGGATAATAAATAAATAAATTTAAAAAGACCAATTTTTTTATGTTTATCCTAATATTTTAAAGCATTCAATGCTTATGATTTTTTTTCAATCTGATTTAGTAAATTTGAAACTTGGTGTGTTAAATTCAGGCGGAATTCCAAAATATGCCTTAGAGTGGAAGAAGTTAATGTCATGATAATGTTATTATGAGGAATTATTTGTGTGATTAATAAATGTCTGTATTAAAACTAATGCATTTATATATATATATATATATATATATATATATATATATATACTGTATGTATGTGTACGTGTAAAAGTGTGTATGATAAATGATTCAACATCTAAATATCCTTTTCACATGCATTTGATACAGGAAGGGGATGTAGCTCAGTGGTAGAGCGCATGCTTTGCATGTATGAGGCCCCGGGTTCAATCCCAGGCATCTCCAGTTTTTTTTTTTTTTTTTTAAATCTAAATTCAAGATTAGTAAAAGCTGTCTTCAAACAGTATTTATTTGATCCATAAAGTATTATTATTATTTATTTATTTTTAAAGAGAACGGCTTTAATTAAAAGAGTCAAAACCGTCCATACAGTCGGCAACGCGTCATAGTTGGGGTGCGTGGTCGGCGTGGGGGAAAGCAGCGCGACCATCGTATGTATTTGAATGACAAAAATGTCATATTGCGAGTAATTTGCGCCTGCCGACCGGCAACGGTACATTGCAAAATGAACTGTAATAGGTTATGATGGCCCTTATTTAATTAAAAACTGGGTCAATGACCCAACCAAATGGCCGGAGGTGTCGTTTCCAGACTATTGTTATCTGGTTGAATCTCCAGGTAAGACAGCGGTAGCTACCGGTAACATAAGCCTATAACTCAATCAACTTGCGTATGAGTTACTATAAGTCCATAAAACCTTGTCACTTACCAATTGTACGTATGCTTCACTCCAAACTATTAATCCTTTGACCTTTTGTAAAACGGTGATCAGTAGTAGTAGCTACGAAGTTGCAGAGGGACTTTGCTGCCAGTTAACGTTATCCGAATTCTGGTTCTGATAACCTTCAGCTGATAACGCTAATGTGAATGAGACATCCCTTATGAAAAACAACTAAAGGAATCTTGTAGTATTTTAGGACAAAATATTATAGTAACGTTAATCCTATAGGAATACTATAGTATTTTGGGACATAGCCTAGAAGTAGAGGTAAAAAGAACATCACAGAAGTATTATACACCAGGCTACTATAGAATACTAATAATAAGGGATGTCACGTCAGACAAATCTGTCCCACTGTCTAATACGAGTTTAACACCCACTACTATACCACACAGGGATCTACTCACACAGTAATCTAATAAAATATGATTAATTTTGCCATTTTTCCTCCTATCCGGTTCTGTATGTATGTAAGAAAGGATGTAGAACTTTAATTATAATTTGTTAGTTTATTGGTGGCACAGAAAACGACACAACAACTCTTCGGCATGATTGTCGTATGTATTTCAATGAGCTCCAAGGCTGTTTTCCCCCACGGGCTAAATTCACATCACGTGACGGGCGTTCCCGGGGGCGAATTTATTTTTTCCAGGATGGAACTCATCCCTGATTGGTCTACCTCTACCCCACCCCTAAACCTAACCGTCACTGAGGACTGATGACCTACCCCTAACCCCGCCCTAAACCTAACCGTCACTGGGGTTAAGACCAATCAGGGATGAGTTCCCTAATGAATATTGATGAGTCTTCCCCTACCATCCTGCAAAAAAAAAATTTCGCTTCCCGGGGGCGTTCCCAGACCAACCGACTGTATCTATCTCATTGTACGCCAATTGCGTCATACGTTCTTTCCTTGGCGACGGTATCCAGGGAGAAAGCTGTTTACAAAAATGTCTTCAGCCTGATAACTATTACCCACAACTTGGCTATATCAAGAAATACGTCCTTATAACCGCGTCTGTATAATGTAAAGGATGCAGCTAAAGTACATGAAGACTCTTCTAACACCTCAGGTAAAACATTTAACGTTATCATGTTATTTAGGGACGCTAACGTTAGCTTACTAGCTCTCAGCAGTCCGCTATAGCTGTATAGGCATGAGGACGCTTCTTAGCTTAGCAACACTGCTATATATCTTGCCTGATATCAAGTAAAGCATTAGGTTGTGCAAAGAAACATTAATACAAATCCGAACTATTCCGAATGTTAAACGAATATTTTTTTGAATCTGAGTGACTAAAATACTCTGCTTTGAAAGTAACTTAGTGTTGTGTCTGTATTTTCTTTTCTGTAGGATGGAGCTGCTAAAGTCACCTGTATGGCTTGGGCTTCAAACAATGCAAAGTTTGCAGTGTGCACTATTGATAGAGTGGTTTTATTGTATGATGAACAGGGAGAGAAAGAGACAGATTTACCACAAAGCCTGCAGACCCCAAAGTAAGTTATCAGCAACTTATTTAATTTAAATATTAAAAAATTATTTCGTATCCTGCCAGTGCCATACGTATGTTAGTACAGCAGGAAAACATATTTTAAGTATTTTTTTTTGCAGTATGGAAAGAAAGCCTATGTGGTCAAGTCCATGGCATTTTCCCCTGATTCAACCAAGATAGCTGTTGCTCAAACAGACAACATCATATTTGTTTACAAAATTGGAGAGGAGTGGTAAGTAGTCTCAGTATAATACTAATATAATATATTAATAATGTGTGTGTGTGTGTATATATATATATATATATATATATATATATAGTATTATTTTAAATTTTTTTATTATATGTTTTCTGTCCCAGGGGAGATAAAAAGGTTATTTGCAACAAATTTATTCAAACAGTAAGTATTCTGATGATAAACAAAATACATCATTAGGCTGAAGTGTTATGTATTGTGTGCATTAACTTTGTTGTTGTTCTATAGAGTGCTGTAACATGTCTGGTTTGGCCGTCAGAGCATGCAATTATATTTGGACTTGCAGAGGGAAAAGTAAGTGTGTGGCGCATTTTCTGTTTTACAACTTAAGCTGAATTTCCTATTTTTTTGAGGATTCATTTTGTAAATGTTTAATGTCAAATTCAGGTTCGAACAAGCCAACACAAAAACAAGCAAGTCCTCCACGATATATGGAACAGACTCTTATGTTGTCTCACTAACTACAAAGTATGTATACTAATTTAAAACCCTGACCCTTGATGCTTGCTTCTTTGTCCAAGTAACCTTTTTCTGGTTTGTTTAGTCTTATTTTACTATAATTTACTATTGTGTGTGGTGATAATGTTTTGCTTTATCAGTGTATACTATTATATTATTTACAAAATTTTATTAGCCTTTATATTTTAAGTTTTCATTTTAAGTTTTAGTAATTGGGCGGTGGCCTATTTTAACATTTCTACATAGATTTCTTTTTATTTCAGTTTTAATCAGTTTAGAGTTTTAACAACACTGTATCTCACTCGATCCATTCTTGCAGTGTCTCAGGGAAGGGAATCCTCTCGGGTCATGCTGATGGAACGGTTGTTCGATACTTCTTTGAAGATGAAGGTTCTGGAGAATCTCAGGTAAAAAGTTTGCTTTATTATATTAAAATGTATTTACAACATAATATACAGATGTGAATTAAAATATTAAATATGTAAGCGAATTAATGACTGATTTGTTCTGATTGTTGAAAGGGCAAACTGTTGACTCACGCATGCCCACCATATGCCCTGGCATGGGGAACCAACAGCATAATTGTGGCTGGATGTGACAAGAAGATCGTGGCCTATGGGAGGGAGGGCCACGTGCTTCAGACGTTTGACTACAGCCGAGATCACTCTGAAAAGGAATTCACAGTTGCAGCATCTAGCCCCAGTGGCCAGTCCATAGTTGTAGGAAGCTATGACAGGTGAGAGAACACATTACATTGAAAACAAAAACATTCAGTCAATGTCTTGACATATCTAATTTTTCTTTAGATTGCGAGTTTTCAATTGGAGTCCTCGAAAAGGTACCTGGGAAGAAGGTTCTCCCAAAGAAATTCCAAACCTGTACACCATCACCGCTCTATCCTGGAAGAAAGACGGCTCTCGGCTTTCTGTGGTCAGTCTGGATGGACAATTTCTTAAAGATTGCCTTTTTACAACTGGTCACTTCATGCATCTTCTCTGATTGGATAGCTATCCACTCTTGAAAAGAACAGATGTAAATGCCCTTTCAGAGACAGATTTAAATTCGATCACCACTTTAGGAGGCGGTTCGAGACACATTCCAGATGAAACTGGACAAGTGTAAATGCATCTGGTTGTTGAACCCATGTGTAAATTTGACTCCTCCTAAAATGGTAAAAAAAAAATAAACGTGTGAGCGCTTGTTACACCAGCTCCTGGGTGTCAAATATGACAGCGCTGTTGCAACACATTGCCACAGATATGGCCCACAAAATCTTTACTTTAGCAAGCAGAAGCGCAAACTGCCTCAAATGAAATGTAATGTTCGGTGTGACACCATGAAAGCTTGGCACAGTCATTTTTATTAAAAGTGGTTAGTGGTAAACTCTGTATTCCCTCACCAGTGCTGACACATCTTTGGTGTTGAAATAATCTGAGGCTAAATAAAATGCAGCACATATATTTTGCTTTCGATGATTAGACTACATTGAATTTGCATATAGCGTGGTAATTGTAGATCGGATTTATTTTCATCTTGTGGAGACGTATTTGCAAGTGTAAACTAAACAGTTGTAACAAATCATATGGCTATCTGATTAGTAAAAACGCATTGAAACGTGTGAAACGTGTAATTAGGCCCAAATCAGTTCTGCTCATAAGTTTGTCTGCACAATGTCTATAATTTGGTAAGACATAAGCAGGATTTGTGTTGTAGTCAAGACCACCTAAGACCAGAGTGTATCGAGACAAGACCAAGACTTTTAGGGGCTGAGACCTAGACAAGACCAGAGTGTATCGAGACAAGACCAAGACTTTTAGGGGCTGAGACCAAGACCAAGAGGGCGAGACCGAGTCAAGACCAACGCCCCACACTACATGACACAATAAAATGTGAAACATTAAAAAGAGCTTCTCAAATTGATCTGAAAGATCCACATTCCAGTGACTGTGAATCCACATTCAAGACCAGTCTCGAGTATTACAACACTAAGCAGGATCACAAAAACATTGGCTCAATGATGTTGAGGTCCAGCTTTGCCACTTGAGACAACTGAGGGGCTGTGGAGGTAATGTGTAATGAAATGTCTTTCTGTAAATTGCAGGGCACACTGTGTGGTGGTGTCGAGATGTTTGACTGCTGTCTCCGCAGGAGTATTTACAAGAACAAATTTGAGATGACATATGTAGGACTAAGTCAGGTAAGCATTACTTTAAGATTTTTAAAGTGCACAGTTTGCGTTCATTTCAGTAGAGACTGTTGTTTTTAATCTTGTTTACATCCTACAAACTAAAGAACCTTGCTTCTTAAACCCTCCTAGGTGATTGTGAAGAATTTGTCCTCGGGCACACGAGTGGTGCTGAAGTCTCAGTATGGTTATGAGATAGATGAAGTGAAAGTCATGGGGAAGGATCGATATCTTGTGGCTCACACCTCTGACACACTGCTGCTGGGAGACCTGTTGTCCAACAAACTAAGTGAGGTAGGATGTCTGGTTTGGATTTGTTTGATGAATTACAGTTGCTTTATTTCTGTTGTGTAGTTTTGTCAGAATGAAAATGCTTCTATTTAGATCAAACTGTCTGGATTAATCTATTTCTGGGCATTTTTCTATTTTAGCAGAGTCAACAGCGTCTTTGGGCGAACAAAAGTTTAAAATGTCTAATTAAAAGTTCAAGGGCTTTATGGTTCACTGTGTTAATCCATGTTTAATTGAGTTTCCAAAGTGCTCTCATGGGAGTTGGAAGAAAGTTCAGTGTGACAAACAGGATAATGGTGAAGTGTCTTGGCTGTGGAGTCTGTCTGCTGCTTTGTGTGTAATGTAGTGGAAAGCAAAAGTTGATGGCGACAATGATGTACTTCATTAAATAACATCACTCTCCAATTTCAGGTCGCGTGGCAGGGCTCTGGGGGAAATGAAAAGTTTTTCTTTGAAAATGAAACGGTACAGTCTTTTTTGGTGTTATTGTGTAATATTAAGATGCTTCAGTTGTTTATGTGCATTGTACAAAGGAAAACAATTGGGTTTAATAAGTCATGCAGCTCTAGATGATATAATTAAACTTAATTGCTGGCTAATTGTAAATTGCTATATTTCCTGGTAGGTGTGCATGATTTTCAATGCTGGAGAGCTGGCACTGGTGGAATACGGAAGCAATGAAATCCTGGGATCTGTTCGAACAGAGTTTATGAACCCACACCTCATCAGGTCTGCCATTATTACATTTTGGAAAGCAAAAGCTATTGTTTAAAGGCAAAGCATCTTTTTTTTAACCACTTTTAGTTTTATAATCCTTCATCAAAATAATGTAAAAACCTTCTTTGCCTATGCAATGGAATTTCCCATTAAAATATGCATTATATAATTGATTTCACTTAAATGACAATTAATAGGTAATCTTCATTGCCATTTAAGTTAAATTACTGAACTTTAATATACAAGCTTGATAAAAATGATCCTTTTAGAAGAAAATTTCAAATGGCACTTAGAGGCTTTTACATCTGAACTCTTCAATTATATGTATGGTACAAGCCCCACTCTATGTTATTGTACCATTTAATGTATAACTTAGCAATCAACATTTTTGAACAGATATCATCATGGGCCAGTTGTTCAAAACATTTAATCTGGATCAAAATGATTCGGATTTGGAAATCCCATTTTTTCCTATCCAGGATCAGGTAATCCGTCTTACTTTAACGCCGGTTTTTCAAAGCAACATTGGACTGGATCACCCTGATCCAGATACACAGTTTTCAAGATTACCAAATCCAGATTACCAGTGCTCTAAATGGGACAACATATCACAATGTGGGCTACCAGCTGTGTAAAGAACAGGTAGAAGAGCCAACATGGGGTCACTGTAAGTGTTTCTTATTTTGAGACAAAACACAAATGGGGACAAGATATTTTTTTATTTTTTTTACATTACTATACTGAATAGCTTAATTGTTAGCCTATGTATACTTTATCACTGTTACAACAGTTACACAAGTCAAGTGCAAAATATAAATACAAGTATACACTAAATGATACAAATGAATTATTTGACCAATTTTAAAGTTTTACTGCATTTTCTTCCTGAAATCCACTTGAAATCCTACCCCCTGTTGGGATCAGGATAATCCTGTTTTTTTTTTTTGGATCAAAGTTATCCAAATCCCACTGACAAGTTTTGAACAACACAAACTGAAGGTTTGATCCAGATTAAAACTAGGATTGGATTCCCTGATCCAATCTGATTTCAGATTCCTTCTTTCCCTTTTAAACAACCCATTTTCAAGATTTGATCCAATCCGATAACCAAAATCAGATCAGGTTACCTTTGAACAACTGGCCCCATTTCCTACAAAAGTCATGTATAAAGCTGACCACTAGATGGCGGGATTTACCTTAGATTTCCTAGTTTTCCTCCTGTCATTCTGCTCTGAATACCACTATTGCTGTTGATGCATACAGCTGGCTCTTAGTGAGCAGACCTAGTCATCACAAATCAGTATTCATGTAAAAAGCCTGTCAAGTGCTGTCAGATTGCAGTGCTTGGTTCCTCTTGATGGAGCACTGACAGGTCCCTCAGCACCCGCAGCAAGTGTTCAATCTCTGGTTTGTGTGTTTGTGTTTGCAGCGTGCGTCTGAATGAGAGGAGGCAGAGGGGAGTGGAGACCAACAAAAAGTTGGCCTACCTGATTGACATCAAAACTATTGCCATTGGTAAGTTATGCCCATAACTTCTGCCAGGGAGATGATCTCTTGATTATTTACTAAAATGAAATAATAATTTTAGTAGCTGAAGGATAATAACACATTATCAATGAGAAGAATACAGTTAAATTCAATGACTTTTGAACAATTTAAGACTTTGAGTGACAGAATTTTATGCAACTCAGATTTATTTATATAGTGCTTTTCAGGTGGTAATTAGGGATGACATCATTTTATTTAAGTTTTGACTAATCACAGTTTTGACAGTTTCGGTGATTGAAAAGATTGACAAAAAGACATTTTGCCCATTGAGTGAATTCAAAAATGCTCGCTATTATACAGAATTATAGTAACATTAGCTCATGGGATTCGTAAATTTTGGGGCATCTCGTCCGAGGGGGCGGGGTTACGTCCTGCGTCACATCTCTCATGCGGGTTCTCGTCGACCAGGGTAAGCGCGCACCATAACACTCACAGGCAGTCACAGAACTAGGTACCGAATTTAGGTCTTAAATCTAATAAGTTATGTTTTTTACAACACGTTTATGATGGGAAAGTGATGTTTAATTTCCATAGTCTTTGTTTAGTGAACGAAAGCGAAATCAGGAATTCAGCTACCATGGGTTTAAGTTGTACAGTAACAAGATGTGCCGTAGCCTTGATTACAATGGCCAAGTCGCGTTTCATATTACCAGATGAATAGGTTTCGCTCAGTTTATTAAATACATCCAACCTGAAATGTCTCTGACTCTTACAAACTATGAAGGGACAATGAATCAATCAATACACTGACATGGCAATGCTAGATAGATAGCCTACTTTGTTTGCACAGCCCTACCGTGATTTTGTCACTCTTCTCTCCACTCCTAGACCTAACGTTACGTCTGGTGACAGCGGGGAAACTTTTACCTCGATAAAGTTAGACCTACTTATTGTATTGCAGAAAAGTAAACTTCCAGTAAACTCCAGTTAACCAGTTCATGTTTCTTCTTTAGGTGATTCAAGCAGTAACGACTAATTTGACTCAATACTGCTATTACAGGTTGAATTACGAAATAGAAACAGGCCTTAATGCAAGATTTTAATCATGTCAATACACAATACATTTTGTACAAATACATGTATGAATCCCAGTAAGAGTACAAATACATGGGTGAAGTAATCATACAAAATAAACACACACACACAAAAGAAAGAAACAAAAAAGAAACACCTATGTATGTCTACGCCGTTAAATCTACGTAGATCTACATCTGAGGAGCGATATTTTTTCCAAGGATGGTAGCAGTAACGTTAGAGGAGGACTCATAAATGGTAACGTTAACGTTATTAACCCCAGTGACGGGTAGGTTTAGGGACTGGTTGGGGTAGGTCATATATTTATATAAACAGTTAAGTCAACGGCGTTCATAAACACTATGCGTGGCACGCCAAAAATGGAAATATCATGAGATCTAACAGTCGAAATCTTAACTAAACAGGAAAACAATCTTACATGATTAAAAACGTACCCTCCATCGTGCAAAAATATGTATAAAGGCTGGTAAATTTAACTTCCCACTCAACAGACAAGTTCAGAGCAGAGACAGGTTGGAGAAAACTTTTGAAATTTATGAGTCCCATTAGCTCATAGAGGACAGTCTAAGTCTATTGTCATCATCGGCTAAAAGAAATTATGTGCACGATGGTATTGATTACATAATTGTCTGTTTCCACTCTAAATGGGACGCCTATTCCACATGACCCGTTATTTGATTCTGCAGAAAAGATCATTTATGGGTCAATAAGAAGGTGTGTTGATGTTGAGTCAGTTCGGACAGTACCTTTCAATTAGATGGTTACCCTGCTGTGTCATTGTCACAGCCCTCTCGTTCACCGGCTACCGTCGGCCATCTGCCACGGCTCTGACCACTTCCTGTGCTAATTAAGTCCTGGCATGCTCCCTCTGTCCTGCTTGCCTTGTTTCTTCTTCAGGTGGTGAAAATGAGAAACAACTTTCATCCAATTTCTTTTCCTCTGACAGACAGCAGAGTGCTTTCCCCCTCACTGATCCATGTGCTTAAAACCTGTTCAGAAAGTGCAAATTGGAAAGTGTTTTTCCTCTTGTTTCTCCCCTCTCCGCCCCCTTCATAAGTGATGCTTCCCATCAGAATAGTTATTTGTGAACAAAGAGCCAGAAATGCAGGAAAGCGTCACACGTGATTTATGAAAGACTCATTGATTTTTTTTTTTGTTAGGGCACGGATGTACAGGGTCTGTTTGAAAGGCAATGCCCCGTTTTTGCTGCATGTTTTTGTGTATGTTTATATGGTGACATTCATGGCAGTAAATGGATCTCCAAATTTTTATAATTCTACCTATTAAAGGTTTATTTTTGGATGGAAAATACTCCATCTGTTCTTTTAAAACATTGTCTAAAAGCCCCTTACTTTTTAAAGTTGTAACTGTAATGCTTCATTTCTGAACTTGGATCAACAGAAAAGAATCTGCATTGGTATTTGGTGCATTCATCTCCCATGATCCTTCTCTTTTTTTCCTGTTTTTCTCAGTGGACCTGGTGGGTGGGTATAATCTGGGCACTATAAGCCACAACTCCAAGATAGACTGGCTGGAGCTGAATGAAACGGGGCGTAAACTGCTTTTCAGGGACAAGAAATTAAGGGTAAGTGGGGAACATTATTATTTTATCTCTCATTCATATTTTAATTTAACTTTTATTTAATAAGATCAGAACAATGCGTCACTTCTGTCTCTTTTTCCATGTTCAGCTCCACCTGTATGACATCGACAGTAGCGTGAAGAGCACCATGCTGAGTTTCTGTCCTTACGTTCAGTGGGTACCGGGTAGTGATGTTGTTGTGGCACAGAACAGAGGAAACCTGTGTGTTTGGTACACCATCGACAGCCCAGAGAGGGTCACAATGTTTCCCGTCAAGGTGAGCTGAAGCTACAGGTCACTCAGAGTGATTAGTGACTGTATTTGCTAGGGCTGTCAGTTTAACGCGTTATTATTGGCGTTAACGCAAACCCATTTTAACGGCGTTCATTTTTTTATCGCGCGATTAACAGTCTTTTTAACGGTCTTGTCCTAGCAAACTTTGTACTTTTTTCACATGCTTTTGCAACAGGACGGCATGCGTCCTGAATCCTGATCCATTTCGGCGTCTCACGCTCGTCATCCACTCAAAGCCGGCTCGCAAGCCCAGACGAGTGTGTGCGTCGTGCCTGTTGTTTTGTTATACGGTCTAGCTAGATCCGCTTGCGCTTTTGGTCGAAAAAGCAACAAAACGTCCTCGCGCGCGCAAGCAATTGAAACGAATGGGTTTCAGATCGCAGCGCAGAGGACGTTTTGTGCCGCACACACTCGTTTCTGCTTGCGAGCCGGCCAAATGGTAACGTTACGTTTTGAGTGGATGACGAGCAGCGAGACGCCAGATCTGTGTGTTTTGTCGTTGTGAACTGAGCTATCATCATCGCAGCGCGTCCAGTCTGAAACACCACTTGATGATGGCCAAGCAAACACACACACACACACAGATGATGCGAATTCTCCACCCCTCGCCAATATCAGGACCTCATCAGTATTTCTTTCACCCTTTTATTGATAGACAGTGTCACATTGTGTGAGAGATTATTGGTATGTTAGTGTGAAATTGAACACTATTCCAATGTTATTTTCAATAATAATAATAAAAAAAAACATTTGCACTAAACAAGCCAATCCACTTTCCCATGTTGATAAGAGCATTAAAATGAGAAAAAAATGTAACAAAAAGAAATCAAAAGACATTTAGAAAATGTGCGATTAATCGCCAATTAACTATGACATTAATGCGATTAATCACGATTAAATATTTTAATCGTTTGACAGCACTAGTATTTGCACATTCTGTCTATGTTGTTTAAGCACCTGATTAACTAAAGGAACTATTCAAATCAGTAACAATGCAAACAACTCACATAACATAACAGAATGGCTCCACCATTGCAATTCAGACACAAATTGGCTGTTAAAAAGTAGAAGAGAAAATTAGTTGTCCGACTGGACAAGTTAAATTTCAAACAAAATAAAATGCCATGTCACTTCACGTTATGTGCCACCCGTTACGTCTATTTTACAGATTTAATTTTAGCGATTTGAAACAAACACATTTTTCGCGCTGCCTGTGAATGTCCTGAATGTGACTCACAGAAAGGACGCGCGCCAGTATAATGCGCATGCACAGACCGCGAGCCAGAAGTTCTCTTCACGCTTGAACGAACATCAACAACACACACAATTAAGCCAAAATATCATTTGTCGAGATATCTTCATAACATAAGAGCAGTCTTATGATGGACATAAAGAGTTGTGACTTGTGAGACAATGAGGCGCGTGTGAGATCCTCGTCTCTGTCCACAGGCTGCTCTAAAGGGCCAGCTACCAATAAAGTGTTCTGTCAGTAAAGTTAATGAAAGAACAAAGGGAACAGAGAAAATTACTCACTGCTCTTGACTAAAGAACTTGTGTAGCTTTAATAAGGAGTAGTCTATATATAATTTATACTGTTTGATAACTTTATTCAATTTCTGTATATGTCCTACCTGTTAGACAGTTCATTTTTATCCTGACATCAATGGCACTAATCTGTGTGTGCATTTGGTTTAGAACCAAACAAGTTGACTCATGAAACCATTTGTTTATTATATCACAATAGCATATCACAACCGCAATATTGACCTCAATAATTGCAATATGACATTTTCCCAAAATTGGTGCAGCCCTAGATAAAATTATAAATCTTTATCTGGACAAGTGACTTTTGTGCATGGACAAGTGAAACATAAATTTACTTGTCCGAAGGACAAGTGCCTCAAAAAGTTAATGTCAAGCCCTGCTTTATATACTCGAAGTTTGGGGTCAGTAAGATTTTGTGTTTTTTTTTAAAAGGGACTATGTATAACTTTTTATGTAATTTATTATTTAAAATCAATATTTTTATTCATAAATATGTCTTCAATGGTGTACAAATACCTTCGCCAATTATCTGACTCATCCTCGTAAACAAAGAATTTATTATCTTTATATACATGGGATGGGTAAGTCCACGGAGGCTTCCATCTCATTCCGCCATCTTGAAAAACTATAATAGCAGAGAGGGACATAAAGTACAAGGCCAACGCGTTTCCACAACACGTTTTCGTTCAGAGCCGACGTGACGTGACCAGAAACGGAGGAGCAGAGCGGTAAGAGACGCTTCACGGCCCGGCAAGTTTAAAAGGCTGCATTGCAAATCATCGTCGCCAGAAAAGTCCAAAAATAGATCGTAAAAGGAAACGTGACCGGAGATTTCAAAAAACACGATTTAATATCGGGATAGCTTTTTCCAGGTGATAGAGCTAATGCGGAGAAAGAGTTCAAAAGAGTCTCAGGTAAGGCAATACTAGCAGTCTGAATTACAAGCTTTTTTTCATTGTTTGGTTGTGTACTTTGAGACAGATGAACATTAGTTAAAAGTTGATGATAATATTTAATGCACGTACGCTACTTAAAATATAACGAATAAAGAAGGCTTAACTACTTATTACAAGAGTTCATGTTATTTACAGTCAGTATTTTCATACTGTAATATTACTTCATTCGTTGTGTCAGGTTGCTGTTTGTTTGAAATAACAAACCTGTCCACCTGAAGGAACACTCGACGAAGTGCTAATCCTGTCATAGCTTTTTGGTACATAATAGTTACCGTAGATGCAATGCGCATTTCAAAAGCAAGGCGCTCGAGAGCACTATTCGTCTGAATGCAAAATACATTTTCACCGCTTGATGGCAGCAATTTCTACACATAGTTTCTTTAAAGAAGTCTCACCCATGTTCACCCAGAAAATTATTTGAATAAAAAAATGTTTAATTGTAATAATATTGTGTAATATATAAAATTTTCTGCAACATTACTCCAGTATTCTGTGTCAAGTTCCTTCGGAAATCATTCTAATATGCTGATTTGGTGCTCAAGAAACATTCTTATTATCATTTTTGAACAGTTGCGCTCATTATTTTTGTGGAAACATGGACTTTTTCAGGATTCTTTGATAACTAGAAAGTTCAAAAGAACAGGATTTATTTTTGTAGCATTACTAATGTCACGTTTGTTCAATTTAATGTATTCTAACTGAATAAAGGTATTGATTTCTTTAAAAAAATCTTACTGACCCAAAAGGTGTAATGTTGTGTAACAATTTTTTTTGATCATGATGAATTATGGCAGCCATAATTAGTTGAAAAAATAAATAAATAATAAAGTGGTATAATGAACTGCAGACACAAATTTTGTTTAATGAATTCACTCTTCATTGTCTGAGTTTCTTGTTGAGGCGACTGTGAGTTTAATCATGTAAATTTGTTTTGGCAACAGGGTGATATTGTAGACCTGGAGAGATCCAATGGCAAAACTGAAGTCATTGTGACTGAAGGGGTTAACTCGGTCTCCTACACTCTAGACGAGGGGCTGATTGAATTTGGCACAGCCATTGATGATGGTGACTATTACAGGTAAAAACAAAACACCAGAGCCACCTACAATAAAACATGAACTAGACCTCAATTATGTAAGTATCCTTATTCATAGCTGGACTTTTATTTGTGTGCGCACAGAGCAACCGCATTCCTAGAGACCCTGGAGATGTCGGCAGAGACAGAGGCCATGTGGAAGACTTTGAGTAAACTCTCCCTAGAGGCACGACAGCTCCACATCGCTGAGAGGTTAGACAAGCAAGACAGTCCACCCACCTCTATGACTCAGCATAGCTGTCCGAATCGTGTGTCTAACCTTGACAACTAGGAAATATTGTAGTTTGTTTGAATTCCTTTACAGATCATCTTGGCATCATTTTTAAAAACGTACCATTTAACAAACATCATTCACATGATTACCGTATGTAAACACAATACTTCTTTCTTAATAGTTCTCTTGTTCTATTTATAGCATTGCTGCATTTATTTTTGCACCATTGAATTGTATTTATTTGCTCTTAAAATGCAGCTTTTAATTGGCACTACAGAAGAACTAAATTAAATATAAACACATTGAATCAACAAAGTAGCGATGCATTATTAAAGAGGTCATATTATGAATATATCATTTTACTTGATCATTTGAAATGATAGTACTGCAGCCACAAATTAAAATATCTTGCCCGATAAGTTAAAAATATATATTTTATAGAAACTAACCTTTAAACATGTATTGTTTTGAACTACCTTGTAAATGTCAACAACATGTCACAAGGTAATTCAGACTTGTTTTTGGGAGTGTCAAACTGTATTAAAAAAATAAAAAAATTAAATTATAAATGGATCTCAGGACTAAAATAATAAAATGTTACAATACATGCCAGAAGCATTCGTCAAAAGAACCATAAAGAAAGCTGCTATTTTGCACTGGTGCTCTGCGTGTGGCACTTTAAATGTTGAAATGTGTCTCAGATAATATTCTGCCTAAAGAAAAATGTGTGTAATCTTGTGCTAAAGGGCAAAAAATGTTCACCTGAGCTTGTGCGGGAGGATAAAAGCACCAAAAGTCTTCTTAAAAAGGCTTCCAGTTGCTTTAGGTGGCAGTGAGCATGTTTAGAGTTTTCCTTTGACTGAATAAGCATTTTTAAGAGTGTTTGAAGCTGGAATTTAAATTAGAGAGTATTGGTTTATTATGAATAGGCTCATCTGCATAAAGCATGCAGAGAAAAGTGCTCTGGCCGTCAAGGAGAATGCAAATTAAGAATTACTCTTTTGGTCATCTGATCATGAACGATAAGCGCTGTCCAATCTTAATGCCATGACTTATTGCAGCATTGGTGGTCGAATGTGAAATGATACGCCATGTGATGTTGTTTGTATTTGTTTGCTCTTTCTCATCTGATGTGTTATTGGGTTTTTCTGCAGGTGTTTTGCAGCCCTTGGGGATGTGTCCAAAGCCCGATTCTTAAATGAGACCAACAAGATTGCAGATGCTGTCTCAAAGGAAAATGTATGTATTGCATCAAACTCAGTTATGTCTGAACAATTCTAGAATGTACATTTCTGTTGTTGTGTTTATGCATTTTAAAATGCAATGTAACTGTACTCTCCTGTAGGATGGTGATGGTACAGACCACTACCAGGTGAAAGCTCGGCTGGCCATGCTGGATAAGAACTTTAAACTTGCAGAGATGTATTACATGGAACAGGTAAGGAACAGTTTATAATATCTGCAACTAGGATTGTGGCTTAAAAATACATTCACCATAGTATTAAATTCATTTATATTAAAATAAATAAATACATTTTAAAATGGTCAAATTTACTGTTAATCATGTTTAATTTGGGCTATGAAATGATTAATCGCGATTAATCACATCTAAAATAAAAGTTTGTGTTTACATAATATATGTGTGTGTAGTGTGTATAATTATTTTGTATATATAAATACACACTCACATGCATGTATATATTTCAGAAATATTTGCATGTATATACTTTATATAGATTTATACAAAATTTATATTATACATAAATATAAATATTTGATATATTAATAGCACATTTTTCTTAAATATATACATGCATATGTGTGTATTTATATATACAAAATAATTAAACACACCACACACACACATATTTATATAAACACAAACTTTTATTTGAATGCGATTAATCACGATTAATCGATTTTCACAGCCCTAAATTAAATGTTAAATGTAACAATAAAATTATTATTTAAGAAATAATAATTAATAATAATACAAAATCTATTAAAAACATTAAAATTAAAACTTTTAAATTGCAATTTTAAAATTCATTTTCATTTAATTTTTTTAGTTATTTCTCAATTGCGAGTGATATTTCTGTAACCCTTTAGAATGCAGTGGATGAAGTGATGGAAATGTACCAGGAGCTCCACATGTGGGATGAATGTATTGCAGTGGCAGAGGCGAAGGTATCTGTTTTTAACATAATTTTCATAACGTCTAGTCAACAGTTTTTGGCTACACTTTTATTAAGCTTAAAGCAGAGGTTCTCAATAGGTTTTGCCCAGATACACTGGGCATTAGAACTAAGTAGCGATCCAACACTGAACCATAATTGTTTATTGTACAAAAGTAAACAAAATGTCCTTAAAATCAAACATTTCAATGTATTAATATTTTCATGAACTGCACATTGCCAACTATATAGATGGATTGCATGGATTCTTAATGTCTCTTGAATTTTGATGGTTTAATGCAGTCAGCAGTCAATAATTAACAGCACATATTATAGACAACACAAACCATGTTTACTTTAATTTTATGGATATTAGGATGAGGGCATGTCAGACAACTTATCCATGTTCCCATGATATGGGAATAGTTTTCTCATCCCTTATAAAATTGCTAAGCCTTTGAATGCTACTATCTTAACTATGCCCACGTATGTGGTTTGTTGCAGTTTATTATTGTGCATTTAGCAGCTGTCTATGATGCTGAAAAATCAACTTTTTACTAATATTACATTTTTATCCCATAAAGGGCCACCCAGAGTTGGACAATTTGAGACGCAGTTACTATTCTTACCTAATGGAGACCAATCAGAATGAGAAAGCCGGTGAGGTGAAGGAGAATGAAGGAGACTTCACTGGTGCTGTTAACCTCTACCTGAAAGCGGGACTTCCTGCCAAAGCTGCTTGGCTGGTCATGAGTAGAGATGAGCTCTTATCAAGCCAAGACATCATCAGCCGCATCACTGCTGCGCTCATCAAAGGAGAGTTCTATGAGAGAGTGAGTTTTACCTGCAGCAGTATATGGCTTGACAAAATGGCTACTGATAAGATTCTTGCATTCATAACTTTCATCTGAGTAGCAGATCCACTCACCCAATTAACTGACATGGTATTGTTCCAAAGGAAAACCGCTGTAATTCTAATTATTATTGAACTCAACAGGCAGGCGACCTGTTTGAAAGGACAAGAAATAATCAGAGAGCCCTGGAGTGCTACCGCAAGGGAAATGCTTTTAAGAAAGGTGAGCATAGGTGGTAAGAACAATCAGGATAGTGTGTTTCATTACAACTAGAACAAGTCAATTGTAATGCAAAGCATTAGAGCTATAGATTCATTGCCCTTATTGACATCTGCTGATTGCACTGTGCTTCCACAGCGGTCGATCTGGCTCGTATTGCCTTTCCTGCAGAAGTTGTAAAGCTGGAGGAAGTGTGGGGTGACTACCTAGTGCAACAGAAACAATTGGATGCTGCCATCAACCATTACATAGAAGCTGGGTGAGTTTCTAGAGCAGTCATATACAAATGGCGACCACGGGCCGTGTCCAGACCCAGAAAAGGGCCAATACTGGCCAAAGAGGATTGAACAATATTTAATAACAGCACAGCCTCACGCTCTCTATCAGTAGCCATGTTTCCATCTACTTGTCAATCGAATTATCTAAAGTTTGGTTAAAAAACACATGCGAATAAAGCTGGTGAAAGTGTGTTTCCATCAAACGGCTTTAAAGCGAATAAAAACCTGTACGTAATGACGTCACATGCTGTTTTGCGATCAAATTGGTATATCGAATTGATTTGAGACATTTTAAGGTGTTTCCATTCATTTTCGCACTGAATCGAACAACATTCAAGCAAACTTTTGCGAAGAAAGTTTTGTTAGACAAAACGGATCATGCCATCTACCAACAAATGATCAATATTTCACAAGTTGAAGCCTAATAATGCTTATGTGCCAGCTGATAGCGACATATGTATGGGATAATGTATGCGAGGCGGTTGTTAGCCTGAAGGGGTTGTATTCGCTATAACAACCGCCTCACTAAATATTATCCTGCTTATTACATATAAATCAACCAAATAAATAAATAAATTAATTAATTAATTGACTCAGAAATATGTGCAGATTAATCTACAGGGTTAACTATGACATTAATGCGATTAATCAGCGATTAAATATTTTAATCGTTTTGACAGCACTAATATATATATCTTTGCACGTGAAAGACAATGTTGCAAGAATGTTCCCCAAACCTTTGGAGCAAACCCAGGAGAGAGAGATATGACCTAACATGCTGTTTTCATGCAGAAGCTGATGAACAATTTTAAGACTCGCTTTAATGATTTTGTACTTGTTGGACAACGAAGAAGCCAAACAGATCTTCAGATTGGTAAATTATGCATTACTACAAATGGAGTTGATTGAACTGCAAGAAAATGTGGCTTTGAAAGAGCAGGTTGGTAACTGTGACCCTGCAACTTTGGTGCCTGAACGCTGATTACCCTGTTCTATCCAAAATGGCACTACACATCCTGACCATGTTTGGTTCCACATACTGCTAGGAGTTGGCGTTCTCCACAATGAACATTATTAAACCGAATACCACACCAGACTTAGCAGTGAATACCTGCACCACTGTCTCAGAAAGTAGTGGCAGATCAAATTTATTTTTCTCATTAATCATTGATAAATGGTATAGAGTGACTGGTGCATGTATGAAACAAACTCTGTGCAGTCTGATTTTTCTCCTCTTTTGGACTTTCCTTTGTTCTCCTTAAAATGTGCACTTTAGTTCATTATTATTAATTATTAATTTAAGAAAAATGCACAATGCATGTATAGTGGCTCACTGTGAATTTTTTTTTTTTTTGCATACATACAGATTACTACGCAACCACTTTTGCTGTGATATGTTGTCACAAATGTGCAATTTTTATGTTTTTGTAAGAAGTGAAACCATATGTTCTTGTTCCAAACCAAATACCTTTTGTTTACTAATTTCATAAAAAAATTGATGCAACAAGACAAATATTAATAGCTTACTGACAAGTACAGCCGTTTGAGCTTTCTATTTATCAAATAATCCTGAAGATATGCTTCACGATTTCAACAAAATATTAAGCTTAACTGTTTTCAACTGATAATAATAAAAAATATGAACAATCTGAAGGATCATGTGACTGTGAAATTCTGCTTTGCCATCACAGGATTTAAAAATCTTTAAATATATTAAATAAAAAACGGTCTATAAAATTATTTAAATTGTAATAATATTTATGTACTAATAATATATATTGTATTTTTGGTCAAAGAAATGCTGCCTTGATGAGCATAAGAGACTTCTTTCAAAAAAAAATTTGAAAAAAATCTTACCGACCACAGACGGTAAGTTTTCATTAGTTTTAATTTCATATAGAACCTCAGATTGTTCCTTCTGCTCTAATTGGTTTCATATAGCCTTAAGAACATTTCCCAGAGATGATTGCGTTATAATTTTGCTGTGTCCACATTTTTATTGTTGTGGTGTCACCTATTAGGGCTACCCGCCATAACCATGGCAGGCGCCATTTTGTTTCTCCTTTTTATAACTGATGTTTCTTTCCCTAATAAAGACGTTCCACCAAGGCCATAGATGCAGCAATCGCAGCACGCCAGTGGAAGAAAGCATTGCACATACTGGAGCTACAGGAGGACAAGACTGCTGCCAAATATTACCTGAAGATTGCCCAGCACTATGCCTCTGTACAGGAGTTTGAGGTGAAAAAAAGCACATTTCAGCTATTGAATATTAAAGGTACACTATGTAACTTTTGGCAGTTAAAAAACTGTTTGGGTCTCATTCATGAAACATTCGTAAATATACGAGTAAATATGAGAGTGATTTACGCGTAAGGAGACTTCCCGAAAACTCTTCTCCTGATTCACAAATATTTCGTAAACGTCAGATTTTATAGTGAAATGTGTGTGTGTTAGTGAATTCCAACCAGTCGTAAAGGGAATACGCAGTGCACGTTCATTCGCAATTACCATAAATCCCGCCCATTATATCACACATGACATCTATATAGGCATATAATAACATGAATGCGAATGAAAAAATAAAGATTTCTCGGATGCAGAAATTGAAGTTTTATTTTCAGAAGTTCATTCAAAACGCCAATTTTATTTTCAAGCGTACATAGTGGCCTATCAGGTCCTAAAAAAGGAATTGGCAGCATAGTACAGATGCAGTTAATGGAGTTTCATCTGTTAATCGAACAGTCCCAGAAGTGAGAAGAAAATGGTTTGACATTAAGCTTGACAGCAAAAAACGAATTAGTTCACTTCGGAAAAATCGTATTCAAACTGGAGAAGGACCACCATCGATCACCAGATCTGCTATTACTTATGGAAGCTTGTTTCCGCCATAGAATGAAAAATAAAAAAGGTAATTGCGACTTTTTATCTCACAATTCTGACTTTATTTCAGAATGAAGATGTCAGAATTTCGACATATAAACTTGCAATTATGGGTTATAAGGTCAGAACTGCGAGATGTAAACTCGCAATTGTGAGAAAAAAGTCAGAATTGTGAGATAAAAAGTCGCACTTCTGTCTTTTTTTCACACTTCTTGTCTGTTGTAATTCTGACTTTACAGCACGCAATTGTGTAATAAAAAGTCGCAATTATTTTTTCTTTTTTTATTCAGTGGCAGAAGCTTCCATAAATTACTGACTCTCATAATAGAAGTAAAAAGAAAAACCGCATGTAATTACTATATAAAATATTTTTTCAAAATGCTGTTTAAATATGTACCCGATTAAGGTGAATTAAAATGCAGTCTTATTAATGAGCAAAATGCTCGGATGATAAGCGCACCGTTTACGCGTGGCTGGGAGCAGGTGTAGATATCTTGCGTACCAACTAACATTTGGAAAATACGAACATGTTAATGAATCCGAAAATTTACGCCAGAACCACTTTTCACACGATTTACACACAAATTCGTTCTGCTCGTGTTTCATGAATGGGACCCTTTGAGTGTACGGATGCTCATAAAACATTTACTTAGAGGCTTAAGAGATATAAGCAGTTTAGATGGAAAGGATTTCAAGCTGACTAGCTGAAGACATTAGTGTAGCTATACCCATTAGTAGACATGGTACTTCCTTGAAAATGAATTCCAGCGCTACAACAACCATAATGAAATGACCTTCTCCAAGCCAATGTTGATTCTTGTTTTATTACGAGCTCTGTCGCATTTTTTTTTTTTTTGCCAGCAGGCTCTGACATTTTTTTAAAATGGGTGGTTCCCTGAAGGTTGGAGATTTAGTTGCTCCATGTCAAACTAACTGGAGAAACTTTTCTCTATTTATGGATATGACGAGATGATTAATATACTGAGTTATAGGCTTACCGTATTGAAGTAGGGTATGACAAAAAAAAAAACCTTTTGGAAAAAAAATTGCTGATTTATTGACTCATCATTTCTCTGAGCTACAGGTGGCAGAACGTCTATTTGTGAAGGGTGATCATACTAAAGATGCTATAGATATGTACACTCAGATTGGGCGATGGGAGCAAGCTCATAAGGTAAGTGTCACATTGTGCCCTTTTGCAAATTGTACATTAATGAATAATAGCTGTATATTTTAGTGCTAGTATTTTTGTCTGCTATTAAAATATATTGATTTACATGTAGGGATGCACTGCTATGAAAATTTTGGCCTATACCGATAACCGATAATTCTTTATATTCGAAAGCCGATAACCGATATATCGGCCGATAAACTTAAATCCAAATTTTTATCTAATTTTGAGAACTCAAAATTTAATCCATGTCCCAAGCGCACAATTAAAATGATGTTCTCATTATAGTGTTGTATAGCCGATATGAACAATTTGCGCTGCACGTGTTGTACTAAACCGCATTTAATTTTTTTGAAGAGGTTTCAATCATATTTCAAGAAATTCAAAAACATAAACAGTGCTCAACAAGTGTCTCAGCTGAAGGGAATAATACATTATTTATCGGCTTTAATATATCGGCCACATTTTCTTACCAGGCCGATAACGATAAGCATTAAAAATGAACATATATCGGCCGATACCGATATGCTGGCCGATATATTGTGCATCCCTATTTACATGGAATGGAGAGAATCGAAACATTAAGGTTTTTGACTTTGGCCAAAAAGCAACTGCCTAGCAACCACCAGGAACAGTCTAACAATGGTATAGCAGCATGCTAATAAATCAGTGTAGTGGTAATCAAAAATCTGATGGATGGAAGCTGAGAACACAACTGCATTTGTTTTGTTTTTTCTCAATTCAAATCATGAACAATTTACATTTCAATTATCACTAATCACGATCCATTTACATTTCATTTATTATGTATCATTTTGTTCTCCTCTCTTGTTCTCTCTCTGTCCATCTCCAACTCAGCTTGCTGTGAAGTGCATGACACAAGAGGATGTGTCTGCCCTTTATATCAGCAGAGCGCAAGAGTTAAGAGAAAGGGAAAGTACAAAGAAGCTGAAAGGTAAACACATGCACACACTCACACACATTTTTTATTAATTAATATATTAATTCAAGTTTGATAAACAAAAGCTTTATTTTCTGACTCTGAATTAAGATATTGTCATCTACGATATTTCATGTGTGCATTTTTACATATTTGAAATTTGTTCACTGTCTAAAGAATCTTTGTTTACCTCTCGATCTATAGGATTTTTACCACTGTAGATGAACCGGACTTGGCCATCACTATGTACAAGAAGAACAAGATGTATGATGACATGATCCGTTTCAGTCGCTGTTCATCACAAAGACCTTCTTCAGGAAACGCACATTCACCTGGCCAAGGTTCATGTTAACATTTGGGCCATTATTTATTCTTCCTATTCACATTGTTACAAAACACCCAAATATCTTTCGGTGCAGTTTAGCCTTGTTCATGGCTCACTAAGTCCTCAACATGGTCACGGTTGTTGTGTTTATCACAGGAGCTAGAGGCTGAATCCAGGTATCAGGAAGCGGAGTATCACTACCTAGAGGGTCTGGACTGGAAAGCCGCAGTAAACATGTATAGAGTCAATGATATGTGGGAGGAAGCTTATCGGGTGTGTGTGAACACTAAATGGTCTTATAAGATGTTTGAGTTGATAGCATGTAGAATGTAGAGAAATTCAAACATTGTACGTTCTTCTTCATGTGTTTGCCACAGATAGCAAAGACCCATGGAGGAGCCAGTGCTCATAAGCAAGTGGCCTACCTGTGGGCAAAAAGTCTTGGGGGAGAGGCTGCCGTTAAATTGCTCAACAAATTTGGCTTTCTGGAAACCGCCATTGACTTTGCAGCTGATAATAAGTAAGTCTCTGTTAAAGGTGGAATACCTAAGATTTTTGCATTAAAATATCCCAAAATCACAAGGCCAGTGTTATATATTTAGTTAAGATGATAACTTACAATATTCCAAATGTTTCAAACAATGTTTAAATCACGAGAAAATTGAGATTTTAACCAAGGAAATGGGGCGTGTGAGCTGGGAGTCGAATCGCGTCATATCTGCGTTACCTCGGTTTCCGCTCGTACTACGTGTAGTCCTGGATAAAGCGGAAGTTGTAGTTGTGCGTTCAGCGTCTATCATGCAACAAATGTCAGCTTGTTTCGCGCATTTGTTATGGAATGGAGCACAATTATTCTTTTCAATTATTCTCAGAATGTGAACTGTTGGCTGTAAAGGGGGTCGCACACGGACGAGAAAGCCGCGCCACGTCTAGGACAAAGTCCAGTATCGCACACCTGACGCGCACTTTCTCATCAGTATATGGCCTGCAATATTGTTATGTTTAATGACATGAAAGGAAGATAATGTCTGTTCTATGTTATGATTGTACTGTACAATTAAATACAATCGTTGCTGAGTCTGCAGTCTGAAAACTTAGAGCATCCGTTACCTGAATAAATTGAGAAATCTCACCTGAAAAATCTAATAACATCAGCAATTGTCATTCAAGCAGCTGATTTCTGTAAATGAATGCAAAACTAAATGCATATTGCAGCATAGGGCGAAGTCAGGATCCATTAGCAAACCCTCTCCACCATAGCTTTCGTCCAGTGACTCGTACAGTAACATCTGTGATAACTAACTTACTTTTAAACCTGACTTTTCTTGCGGCTATTTCAGTTTAATGAAAAACATGTAATTAAACGCAACAATTATAGCAATCGAACTTTACCTTATCCATGACAACTAATTTTTGATTCCCGTCTGACTGATTTATCCACGGTGGAGTTGAAAACAACAGTTCCCATCATTCCGCGTTCCTCCACGTCGTCATCAAGCAAAGCCGTTGTTGTTGTTTTGAATGTAGCGCCCTCTAGCGGCATGCAATCTTAGGTATTGCAGCTTTAAGTCAAGACCTAATGACTTAATAGAGCTTTTCTGTCCTTTAACTGTAATATATAATTGGTACATACAGATTACTATTAACCAATGCATTATAGTAAAACTGATATCTATTTACTATGTAACGGAAATGCTCTTTGTCTTCTTTAGCTCATTTGACTTTGCCTTTGAGTTGGCCCGAACTCTCCATGAAACAGAAGATTCCTGATATCCATCTAAAAAATGCCATGTTCCTTGAGGACCAGGTATTACTGACTGGGGAGAAATGATTCCCCTTTTTACACTGTTAAATGTGGGTGTGATTGTAAAGTAGATAGAAACAACCAAAATGAGACCCAAGTCCATTTTCAAGGTCAAGGACTTTGAATGCAAATTAAACTGGGATCTTTTTCCACTTTGTTTAGTTTTTTAACATAAAGATGTCTGATTTGTTTTTTATATTATAGACTTCAATGTGAAAGTTATTTTATATAGGCCTACTTGAATGTATTTAATAAATGTAAATACATATAATAATTATAAATAAAATAATATGTTCTATAACAATATAATTGTATAAAATGGCTGGTAAAAAATATTAACATTCACCAGGCAATGTAGCTAGTGGGCAAAAAATGTAAAAGTTAATTTTCCACTTGCCTGTAATAAAGTGTAGTTGATTGAAAATATTGCTGTATTAAAATGTCTTATTATGACATATTACTCTACACTTACTCAAAGACAGGCCCACACCAAGTTTTTATTCTTATTATTAATGCAGAGTTAATTAATGCAGACCCAGAGTTTATTATTCTAGATATTAATGATCGCATGGTGCACATTGTATTAATTGTAACTTCTAACTTTTAAGGGCAAATTCATTGAGGCTGAGACTGAGTTCATCAAAGCTGGGAAACCCAAGGAGGCTGTGCTAATGTAAGTGAGCTTTCACACTTTCCTACCTTAGTACACACACAGAGACCACTCAATAGGGTGGATTGCATCGCTTCAGAACTTTTTGTCTGCTTAGGTTACTGATAGATTTCCTGCACTTTCTCACATTACAAGCAATGAGTGACTGGAAGCAGGTGTTGCTGGGATTGAGAGTGTTTGATTCGTAGATCTCATGCAGGAGTTGTGAGCTGGCATTGCTACTGTGGCACATGAATATGTTCCCTTCAGTGAAAGAAAAATGATCTGATGACTCTAAGAAATCATATTTGTGTTGTTTTCCAATACAAATATCTAAACATCCTTAAACAATAATATAATACTACTATAATATATATGTAGTAGTTATATATATGGATGACTGTGTCTAATGCTTAAACAAAACATTCCCCAATAGAGAAAGAAAAATGAGGCGTATTCTCTGAAAACTTCTTTGTTTCATTTAAATTTATTATGCAAGTTATTTTATCTTGTTTTGACGATGTTAAGATATTTTTGTACTGGAAAACAAGACAAAAATGCTGAGCTTTGCATTAATGAAAAAGGCAATAGGTAAATTTATTTAATTACAATTTACTTATAAATGACTTACTTTATAAACTACATTTATAAAATATATATCCATATACATACAAGTGCAACAAAGAACATGCATTTGTTCAATTATTTAATTGTTTTTTCAATAGTCTCAATGTCTTTAATCCAACTACTTCATGATTTATTATGTCGTCATTGTATATAGATTGCATTGTTGAATTTCTAAAAAATAGGTTTGAAATATGGATATCTGTGTCTATTTCTATTGCAGGCACGTCCATAACAAGGACTGGAGTAATGCCCAGAGAGTGGCAGAGGCTCATGATCCGGAAAGTGTGGCAGATATTCTAGTGAGCCAGGCCAAGTTCTGTTTTGACCAGAAGGACTTCCAAAAAGCCGAGGCCTTCCTACTAAGGGCACAAAGGCCTGATCTGGCTATTAAATACTACAAAGTAAGAGTTCCCAATTCCTAAAACATAATCTGTATTTGTAGAATATCATGGATTTGATGCCTTTTGAAAATACCCATGCTGCAGTCAACATAAAGCACAAAGAGATCTAAACTTTCTTAACATTTTTAAGAAAAAAATCAGGGTAGCTATTTTCTTAAGTTACCAAAATGTAAAAAAAAAATATCTTAACAAAGGTTAAATGGATAATTCACCCAAAAATGCCATTTACTCTCCCTGATTTTTTTTTATCTCTGTAGAACACAAAAGGTGATGTTTTATCATTCATTTTCATGATATTTTATCTGATTGTAAAATTCTAAAAGTTTTGTGAGATATTTTCTTATCACATTATTTATTGTTTTTTTTTTTATTTGTTTGATAGAATTTTTTTTTTAGAAAAATACCTTCGTTATGAGCAGGGTATCAGCAAGAATGATAAAAACATTTGGTTTTTTATAAAATTAATTGCAAACCAAATTGTAATTAAAAAGAAAAATGTAACCAAAATTATTCCAACTTCACTGGAATAAAGCCAAACACAAAAATATAATAAATTACAGAAGACAAAATTGATCACAATTATATTTTAATAAAGAGTATATATATATATATATATATATATATGTATATATATATATATATATATATATATATATATATATATATATATATATATATATATATATATATATATATATATATATAGGGCTGGGAAAAGATTAATCGCGATTAATCGCATCCAAAATAAAAGTTTGTGTTTACATAATATATGTGTGTGTAGTGTGTATAATTATTTTGTATATATAAATACACACATATGCATGTATATATTTAAGAAAAATGTGTTATTAATATATCAAATATTTATATTTATGTATAATATTATTTTTGTATAAATATATATAAAGTATATACATGCAAATATTTCTTAAATGTTTACATGCATGTGTGTGTATTTATATATATAAAATAATTATACACACTACACACATATATATAAGTCAGATTTCTTCTTAGTATGAACATATGAATTTTAAGTTCAGGCTTTGAAGAATCATATTTTCCTTTTTCCAGGATGCTGGGATGTGGACTGATGCAATGCGGATCTGTAAAGACTATTTGCCCAGCAAGCTGAGCATCCTTCAAAAGGAATATGAGAGCGAGGGCAACTGGTAAAAGAACTCTCTTTTAACTCCTCTACTATCTTACTTTCATTTGCGTCTAATTCACTGTACCAGAACATCCTCCCTTGTTTGTTGTCCTTCAGAAACTAGGGCTCTGCAGTTGTGTGGAAAAGCTTGCAGCTCTGAACTACATTCAGATCCTCTTTTCGTTGCTTGGCTTCCCTCCTTTATTAGAACATGGCAGCTTTTTATCCTAAATTAAATCCATAATGAGCCGCTCATTAACGCGCAGGCACGCAGTAAATCCGTCTCCACTGATAATGTTCCTATTTTTAATGACTTGTGGGAAAACATCAAAGGCTTCTTTGCTGTCTTCCCTGGGAAGAAAAGGAGAAACATTTTGCAGAGTCAGTTCAAGGCCCACTCAGCAGTAATTTAGGCTTCTTGTATCATTAACCCATGTTCAATCAAGAGTCTGAACTTTCTTGCTATGTTGTGTTTTATGATTGACTCAGTTGGTCACTTTATGATCCCAAATGTCTTTCTCTTTCCAAAGGCAGAGGTGTAGGACGTGTGTCTCTTTAGGTGTCCCTTCAGGCATGGTTTCTTTTGCCCCTGTCAATTCTGACGAAACCTTACGTAGTACGAGGCAGAAAGTGATACTGGTTGAGTGCTAGACTTCACAGCCGTGGAATTTAATTCTCTGCAGTTTTAAAGCCATCATTTATGCACACAAAACATGCTACTTACATTTTTTTTTAAAGCTGAATGTTTTTTAATATAGCTTTCATGGTCTTTAACCGCCATGCCATCTCAAGATTTGAAGCACAGAAGTCTGAAGACCTTTTATAAATTGATTTGTTTTAATTAAAGACTTGAAACCCCTTAATAAAACAATCAGCACACTCAGAGTAAGAAAAAGCAGAGTACGGTGAGGTTAATAGAGATGGAAGGAAAGCAGGAAATGGCAAACAAATGACAATGTCTCACAAATCTAGGAGAAATAAGTGTATATGTGTGTTTTTACAGGGGTGTGGAAAGTATGGTTGAGCAGGCTCAGGAGTGGGAACAGACAGGAGAGTATACCAGAGCCGTGGACTGCTATCTGAAAGTTAAGGACTCAGTCTAACATGGACTTGCTGCTGAAGTGTTGGATGAAGGTAAAGTCCAGACTCTATATAATCTAACTTCATAAAGACCTTTGACATCATGCTTTTTTAAAAATATTTATTTTGTTGTAATTTTCTCAGTCATTCTGGAAAAAAAATCACTTATTTTATGAACATGCCAGCTGGTATGATTAAAGGAATTTTCATTTCAATAGGAATCGGGTTCAGATTGACATTCAAATTTGCTGTGTTAACTAATAGAAATCAGCTTAGTTTGAAAGTGACTCCTGTGTGAGCGTTGCTTGCTTCATACATCACTACACTATTTACAATAGATAATTGTGCTTTTTTGCCTGCAAAATTTCACTACTGTGACTGCATCTTACAGTAAGACATTAGTTTTTATTATTTTGAGAATTTTTATTAGTATTATTATTTTTTTACTAGTGATACTATTTTGAATATTATGTACCGGTATGTATGTGTCTATACTGCAGGGCTCGACATTAAGGCTTGTACGGGACAAGTGGATTTTTTGTAGGACAAGTAGAAGTAAAAGTAAATTTCAAACAAAATAAAATGCCATGTCACTTCACGTTATGTGCCACTCGTTACGTCTATTTTACAGATTTAGTTTTACCGGTTTGAAACGAGCAAAGTTTGTGTAGCTTTAATATAGAGTAGTCTATATATAATTTATGCAGCGCAGACTGTTTGATAACTTTATTCAATTTCTGTATGTCCTACCTGTTAGAAAGTCAATTTTTATCCAGACATAAATGGCTTATTGATCATTATAGGTGTTATCAATCATTTAGCTGTTATTGCTAATTTTAGAATTATCACTAATCTGTGTGTGCATTTGGTTTAGAATCAAACAAGCTGACTCATGAAACCATTTATTTATTATATCGCAATCGCACATCACAACCGCAATATTGACCTCAATAATCGCAATATGACATTTTTCCCAAATCGTGCAGCCCTAGATAAAATTATAAATCTTTACCGGGATAAGTGACTTTTGTGCATGGACAAGTGAAACATAAATTTACTTGTCCGAAGGACAAGTGCCTCAAAAAGTGAATGTCAAGACCATGATACTGTATATATATATATATATGATATATATATATATATGTATATATATATATATATATATATATATATATATATATATATACAAAGTTAAAACAAAAAACTTTAAATCATGACTGGAATAGAGCCAACAACAATAAATTAAGCCAAACTACAAAAGACAAAATGATCACAATTAGATTTTAATGCGTTTTATTTATTTGTATATCCTTGCTGTAATGCAATAGCCTTGTCCCGCCATTTAATTTGTACATAGAGTATGGCATCGCTCTACTGACGAGCGTTAACTTCATTGAAGTCACTCTGAATCTGCCATATCCAATCGCTAACGTTTGGTTGTGACATTTGACGACTCAAACTAGAACACGACATTAACGTCATAGTTTTCAGTCATTCCCTCTGTTCGCTGATTGGCCCGGTAAAAAATTCATCGGAGAAAACCTATACAGCACAATCCTACACGTAGTACTGAAGGAACATGAAAATTGAGCAGAAGTACGTAAGAGGGTGGAGCTAGGCTAGTAATGCAATACTCTGTCTAAAAAATATTGGATTACTAATTACTTTCTAAATCCCATATCAACCTGACCAGTTGAACAATATAAGGAATAGACATGAAACTGCTCTTGTAATTCTTTTAAATAAATAATATGAAATTTCACAAAATTCTTGAACTGAACAAAGGATTACTCTAAAAATAAACATTTTATCATAAGACATTTAATTTTTCATGTTACATCCTCTAATTGTTTTATATAGAATTGTTCTATAGTCTGTACAGTATTTAATGCAATTATATCAGAAGTACCTATTATTAAATTAAGGACAAATTCGAGAGTAATCCATTACTTAACTTTTTCAAAGGAAGAAATAATTAAATTATAGCAATGAATTACTTGGTAAGGCATTACACACAACACTGGGTATGATTTAATAACAAATGCTAGACTAAGACACTCTTCTCTGCTCTTCAAATAAATTAAAAAAAACTCTATTTATAAATATTAAAAAAGCTTTGCTTTTTTTGACAAAGCTGTCTGCCTTGTTGAAAGGTTCCCAGATGTTTCAATTAACCTGTGAATTTAAGACATCTGCATGCCTTATACATTTTTACTGATTGATCATTTTTTGCATTGAAGTCAGGGTGTGTTGAGTGTTTAGGTTTATTATTTAGCTTGAAGGTCTTGCAAAAATCAGAATAGAGACAAAACACCATTAGCAGTGTATTAGACTAATGGCTCAAATCGAAAATACAAAAAAAGCTTCAGCCAAGAAGCTGAACTATAAAAAAATAAATCAAAACATTGATCTTTCAACCTAGATCAACTGCAATTTTCAATTGCCCCGACTGTATGTGTCATCCATTAGAGAGCTGTACTCAATTTCCATTAAATGTCTGTTCATTTAGTGCATTCCTTTTCAAAATGAATTGCATAAACATGTTTGTCAACTATTTCACTTACCTGCTGTAAGTATGTTTTTATGCTCCTTAAGAGATGGATTTTACTAAGGTTTTCTCATCTTTTCATGTCCTTTAGGCAGCAGAATTGGCCATTAAATTTTTATCCCATGACAAGGCGGTGGACATCAGTCAAGTTGTTCGGACCACGGCTGATTCAGCTCAGAAAGTACAGCGAAGTATGTTTGTTTTATTTTTTTCAGGTATAGAAACACACTCAGTATATGAAACTGTGACATTGTTTTGTATTTTCCTCAAAGATTTTTAGATGTTTTTTTAGGAGAAATACAACAAAAAAAGCCAAAAATACTACCTTTTTTATTTGTTTTTGAGAGAAAATGGGGCTTTCAATGTGTTAGTGTGTCCATGTGTTTGACTATATATTTAGTGTATATGACACAGAAGCTCACAGACTTCATCTATTCTTCAGCGTCCTTGAGCCGTGGACCTATTGAGGTAAAAAATGTTTTTTTTTCAGGCTGCTGAGCTCTACCTCAACCTGGACCTCATTAAGAACGCCATAGATGCATTCATTGAGGGAGAAGAATGGAACAAAGCCAAAAGAGTGGCCAAGGAGCTCGATCCAAGGTGAGCCCTTAGCAGACTGGTCGCCCCTAACAACGCTACAGCCAATAATATAAGAGGGAGGCAGTGAAATCACTCTCTCGCTGTCAGAAAAATCACTCAGTGCAACAAATGAAGTGCACAACAGCACAAGGCCAGAGAGGTGCAGATGGCCTTCGCTGTTTATCTTTGACTGTCTTTTATTTAGACGCGGTTCCTAAAAAGGTTTAGGAATCAAGTCTAAATGCTTTTCTGGGTTGCTGCATGAGGTGTATTCTTAAAGATCAACTTGTAGTATAGAATTGATATTTATGCCTTATTGAGAATACTGTGATGTCGTTCTTTATAATAATGAATTAGTTTTTATGACCTTTCCTCTCTTCACAGGCTAGAGGAATATGTGGACAGACGCTACAAAGATCACTTAAAAAATCAAGGCAAAGTTGACTCTGTAAGTTCTTTATATCAGATTAATCTTTACATTCACATTTAATTATTTAGCAGATGCTTTCATCCGAATGAGAACAATAGAACCAGTTAAACTAACAGTAGGACAACAGTATGACCCCCTCACAGTTTAATTTAACGCAGTTTTTTTAAAGAATAGAATAAGAGACACTGGATCAAGTGCTGTCAAAAAAGATACGTCTGTAGCAGTTTCTTTTCAATATATATTAAATACAGGACTTTAAACGATGGGGGGAGGACAAAGGGTCAAGTGTTGGCTGTTTAGCATGGACCAGTTGGCCTTCTGGTAGATGCTGGAACTACACCATAATGGAGGCAAAAAGCATATGAAGTAGCGTCAGAACGTAGATATAAAATAAAATAAATTTGCAAGCAGCATATAGACGAATCCGACGAGCGTTCTTGTGTAGGCTGCCATCTTGTGGCGACGCCATTACTGAGCTGTTACACCGGCTTAGGCATTCATGCACCGGTATGTAAACAAACCTCGGTGATAACGCAAACGCACCCTCGATGACAGCTTCAGCCAGGCAGAATGACTTGTTGGGTTGATGATGTTAGATAGTGGCCTCCAGTCACAGATGAAGGTACAAACGATCTTACAGATTATTTATGAAAATAGCTTGGCAAGCTAGCTAGGCTAACGTCTGCTAACGAGGAAACTATAAAAAGACCTGTCCATTTGGCAACAATAAATAAATAAATGAAATCAAATAAACAAATTCATGTTTTTCATTTGTGTCCATTATTTATCTCATTTTCACATTGCAACAGGCAAGGGTAAGGTAACGTTACAGCTAGAAAGTATACATAATATCGACCAATTAGTGTTTTTAAACCATGGAAAGAGGTCAGTATAACAGCAGGATAACAATTATGTCACATAACGTTACATTTAGCTCAGGAAAGCCATTTAATGACCATAGCATGTTAATTGAATTGAAAAAAAAAATAGCAAGAGAGGAGATTTTGCTGATCACTAAATGACATATTTATTATATTTTTTACTTATGTCATTAAATAATTGTTATTATACGCGAATGTCCGTGTCTTGTACTCGCCCAGGAAATCTGTGTAAACTATACGGCACCAGACAGGGGCAGTCGACCCGGGGTATTCACAATGTTTTCTCTTCAAAATTGAAATTTTACTGCCACCATTGAAACAATTTATAACGAAAACTGTTTACTCACTCGACATTATACAATGGGTAACGTTGTAACGTTAGTGACAGTCGTAAATTGCAGGCTGTTTATTCCAGTGGACGCAAGTTGCAACTAAAACAATAGGAGGCAATGGCGCAACGCTACCCAGCAACAGCTCAGTAATGGCACCCGCTTACTTCCGGTAGTTTCGCCGGATTCGTCTATAAATATGACTATATCGTTATATTGGTTTGCCAAAGACTGAATTTTCTTTTCTTTTTTTTTGACGGCTCATAAAAGCATGGAATTGACTTATAGCTCAGAATAGTTGCTATTTGCCATTGAGATAAATGAGAAGGCTACCGGATAGCTTTTTCCAGGTATTGCAGACCTCCTTGGGAGAGCGAGAGGGAACAGGATTGTTAATCGAACTCATGTCCCCGCCCACATGAGCAGCATGGCTCAAAATGTCAGGGAACTGCTAGCTGTCAGAATCCTGTTTAAGTCTGAAAAATGCAAATCTATTTCCTAGCAATGGAAGTTAAGGTTAAAGAATGCGTTAAATGAGCATAGCACAATACTGCAGACTGCAGCTCCTCCGCTCCGGGACTTCATTGTTTTCAGTTATTGTTGTGAGGGAGAGAAAATGGAGACGATTGGCTTGATTCAGTTTAGAATAACAGATGTGAGTCACCAAATTGATGTGAGCGCTTGCCTCTCAATGCAATGATTTACTGGCAGTTTAGTTACATTTACCATCGCTGAATGATGCAGGTCAGGGCTTTTTATTGAAGATAAAAATTATAGGAAAATTTTATGTTAATGAGGAAACTAGTTAAATGTGCATGTTCATAATAAAACATTGCCAATCAAGGAAGTGCTATATCATATACTATAAAATTGTGTATGAATGAGAAGAAAGTTTTGATTATATATTGAAGCAATAAGCCATGAGAGACATGTGTTAAAGGGATATTATTATTTGTATTAATGTTAATAATAATAATAGTACTAAATTTCATTATTATAATTAAAACTATTTTTTATTATTATTATTAAAATATTTTAAACTATTTTTTAAAATTACTAGTAATAGGTAATAGTTAATAGTTTGAACTATTTAACCCTAAAACCGTATTCTGGACAAATGTGGGCAGAATGGTTTTGATTTATTGTAAAAAAAATACTTCCCTTGATCTGAGCGGTACAAGACTTGGCTACTTTTCCTAAGTTTGCCTCCTGAACACACAATTTTTTTGACTCAATTCTACAATATTAAGTGGGTGAAAAACAAAAACTCCTTAATCTTGTATTTGGGTCAAAAATGGGCACCCATAGAAATGAATGGGAAGAACTGTAATTTAGAGCATTCTAAAATAAGCCAAAATAAGACACCAGGTGAAAGCAAAGTCACTTCATCTTCAGGTTTTAGCTTTAAGAATTTATTAGAATGATATTTTAATGTAGTTACAAAAATAAAACATAATAATAAGCATAATTTACATAGAAAATAAAGTACTTTTTGAAGTAAATAAATTTAAAAATAGCCCAAAATACAAAAAAACACCACAAATGGATAGACAAAACTTTATCAGAATACAGTGATATAACATTTATAATAAATAAAAATTAGGATCACACCTGAGTCCTCTGTGCCCACATTTGTCCACAATTACAGGATTAAGGGCTATAAAGTGAATACGGTTTGAGGGCTACTTAATTATTTAAAACTTAATCTGTTCTAATGACTTTCCTGTATTTTTCCTTTATAAGTCAGTATTATTATTATTATTAATTATAATAACAATAAAAAAATAATAATAGTTGTTATTATAATTAACAATTATTAGTTTTGGTAGTATTTTATTATGTGATATTTGTATGCATATTATTTAAATTTGTATATTATTTTTAATAGTTTTATTTATTAATTGTTTAAATTAAATCTTAATTTGTCCTAACAGTTTTCCTTTTATTTTTCAATCAGTTGGTTGGAGTAGATGTGGTGGCTGCCCTGGACATGTATGCTGAGAGAGGACAGTGGGAGAAATGTATTGACACAGCCTCAAAACAGGTGCGTATTCATCTGTTCTGCCACACCAGACGTGTTAGTGTGGAGACATTTTCACAGAGTATCTGCCTTATTATTCTTCAACAGAACTTTAAGATCCTGCACAAGTACGTTGCCCTGTGCGCCACTCACCTGATCAAAGAGGGTGGGCAGAGAAGTGCTCGACCTGTACGCCCAGCACAGATGTGCCAGCTTATTCACAGGTATGTGCAGTTTTGCATGGTAAATCAATCCATGTTTTTAAATCCTTTGTCCATATTTTGTTTTTAAAAAGAAAGCAGAACGTATTTTCTGTTAAATGTCCACTCAATCTAAGCCTATAGTGTTTTATCTTTCTTCAGCAACATCTTCTTTCCTATCTTGCAGAACTTTAACATTTACAAGCGGATGTTCCTGAGAGCTGGTGAGCCTAAGGGACCGGGATTGTGCTGAAGCTTATCGGATGTGGGCCGATCTGAGGGACGTCCTTTTACTGCTGGTGAGCTCTGAGTTACTATGGCAGCTTACACTTGGGAGATTTAGTCAGTATTGATTCTATATTCAAGTGAGAAATGGTGAATCTTATGGTGTCTCTGTGCTGTGCAGTGTGACAACCTGACCAAGTCTTCAGAAGCTAATTCTCCAGCCCATGAGGAGTTTGAGCAGATGCTGCTGGTTGCTCACTATTACGCCCACCCGCTCCGCAGCCCAAGGCATTGACCAGCTGGTGTGTACACACTTCAAGATGATCTTTATTATATGCAAACATTATTGTATATGCATTTTGATACCACTTAAACCCTTTTTATTAACTACTGAACATTCAAAAGTTTGGGGTATGTGTGATTTTTTTAATGATATTAATACTTTTTTTCAGCAAGGATGCATTAAATTGATCAAAAGTGACAGTAAACACATATAATGTGACAATAGATTTCTCTTTCAAATAAATGCTTGTCATTTAAACTTTCTAATTATCAAAGAATCCTGAAAAAAAAAGGAATCATGATTTTCACAAAAACATTAAGCAGCAGCAACTGTTGCACAATATTCATAATAATAAGAAATGTTTCTTGAGCAGCAAACCAGCATATTAGAATGATTTCTATAAGGATCATGTGACACACTGAAGACTGGAGTAATGATTCTGAAAATCTTTGCCATCACAGTAATAAATTACATTTTGAATTATATTAAAATAGAAAATATTTCAAATTGCAATGATATTTCACAATATACTGTATGTTATTTTACTGTTTTTAATCAAATAAATGCATAAGCAACAGGAGAGATTTTTTAAAAAAATATTAAAAATCATTTGAACGGTAGTGCATATACTGTACAGACAAACTAGAAATTTGAATGTCTTATTGCACATTATCATCAGTGCTTGTTTTTCAAAAGAGAAAAAAAATATGCTTTTATAATCATTCATAAAAAAATTGCATCAACTTTTCTGCTAATGTAAAAATGGCGATAGGGAGAAGAACAACATTAACCGATAATATCATAGCCTATTTTTCACATGCAATCAAATGCCAATGGATAAAATAAAGCCCGTCTCACATTATTTTATTTAGAAATATGTTAAACATTCAGAGCACTTCTCTTTTATGTTATCCGTGTCAGTGTAATTACATACATGTTTACTTGTCTACAGAGTTCTGTGGCTGCCAAGTTGTCCGTCTCTCTCCTGAGGCACACCGAGCTCTTTCCAGCTGACAAGGCCTTTTATGAAGCTGGCCTGGCTGCAAAGGTGAACTCACAGTGAGCCCAGCTCCAAACACACACACATTGCTGCTTCAACTATTCATGTGACACAGGAGGGCAGCTAAGAGCCCTGGGAAATGGGCTTAACTCTCCTCTGTTCGCTCCAGTAATTTGATTCGCAGAGCCGTTCGAGTTTTCCTCGCGTTCTGAAGACGAAGCAGCAATGTGTCCTTTTTCTGGAGTTCTTTTAAATATCTCTTTAAAAGTTTCGTTTTTATTTTGAGCTGTTTCAGTTGTGTGTGTCACTGATGAATATTTCTCATGCAGGCTGTGGGATGGGAGAACATGGCTTTTATCTTTCTCAACCGCTTCTTGGATTTGGCTGATGTAAGTAAAAGGCTTTTGCTTGTGTGTGCAGTCTGATGAGTATCTTTCAAATGAGAACGCAAAACATCAATTGTGCCACCAACCTTCTAGTTGGAATGAAACAAACAGGCCGCTTGCAGAAGTCTAGCTTTCTTGCTGCCCAGTTATTCAATGAAAGGTGTTCAAAAGTTTAGGGGGATTTTTATTTGGAAAGGAAATAATTATTTTATTAAGTGAGGATGCATTAAAGGTGCCATCTTTAAAAAAAAATCAAATCATACTCCATATTCCATACCAGATGGGGGCAGTGTAACTCCAGAAAGTGAGTTGTGCCGCGGCAGCGCGCACTCTCTCCCTCGCGCATATTAATCAAATCATTTGACACAATAGTAAAAGGTTGGAATACCGCAGTTTCACGTGGAGTATTTGGAGATTTTTAGAGATTAGAGACTCAATGAACAACATCTCAACACTAAATGATAAAGACTGTCTCAAATACAAATAAAAGCACAGGCTATTATTTGAAGTTTTACAGTATTCGTTTTGTTCATATTTTTGTTAGTTGAATTAATTTGACAGACAGCATTCGCTGATGTTGACCAAGCTAGCGCCATTCAGAGCTGCCAACTCTCACAAATTCACCGTGACTCATGCCACACATCAATTTTGTCACGCACAGAAAGGACACGGAGACCGATAGACTAGACCTAGCAGGTTAGTTATGATATATAAAAAATCTCAGCTCTCAGATTCTGTCAATTTCATTATGCAATTCTAACAATAAATACAGTTTTGGAGCTTATAAATGTTACACGATAGATCCCTCAGCGCACGTGAACCGATCATCACTACTAGCTAATGGAAAAAGAACACGAACGCTGTTGAAAGATATAGTATGCTACACCTTACCAAAATGTATTCCTCATGCATAATGTCAACCAATCATTTTTTAACTCTACTCTGAACTGAAATGTAGTAGTGGGCTGTATTTCCACAAGACTGACATCAGGTTCAAGTACACTCACAAGCCGCGCGAGTTACTCGTCTATTGCAGTTTGGCTGGTATTTATGTTGCCCACCCGCATACCGCCTCCCATGGCTGAAGCTGGTATCACAATACCTGCTGGGCCGGGGCTAGTAATTTAGCATGCTAATTCAGGTTAATATCTCGGCAGCACTATAACTTGACTTGTCATTTTTTTAATGACATCAACCTTATTTCTTCTCATTCTTTTGATGCGTGTAGCTCATTTTTTGGATATTTTAACCTCAATTTTTACAGATGGCACCTTTAAGCATATCAAAAGGAACAGTAAAGTAACAGTCACACACAGGTTTGTTATTCACAGGAGTGACAACCCCATTCTATTACCGTACTCACACCCCCAAATTTTCAGGACTCTCAACCACATTCTCATAAAACCCTCTCTGTGTGAACGGAACCGGGTTGAACTAGTTGTCTATCACGTCATACAGTGCGAGAGAGCCGTTCTGTGGTTTTGGTAGCTGACAGTGATTGAGATTTGAGCTGTGAGTCATCTGAAAGTTTTAGATCCAGTCTCCAATGGAGAAGCTCCCGTCAGTTTTGATTTCTACTCAAATGTGATTCAAATGCTCCTCTCTCCACCCAGATATAAAAGCTGCTTTAGGTTAATGGAGATTTGATGGATTGACTCTTATTGACTTAAAAGTGATACGATTTTTCTGTTTTATGGACGTCGCCATCTTTGATATTACTTTGGTCACTGTCACTATGGTTACTGGTAAGAGAGTACAGGCTTGACACTTTTGCACTTGTCGCACATTCGCACAGACAGTATTCGAGATGCTGCTGTAAGTTGCTGTGTGAACAGGACATTGCGAGACTCACACCTGGAAGTTAATTCGGTTGTCAATCCCAAAAAACGAACGTTCAAAAATCCCTGTGAACGTTGTCATATATGTTACAAAAGATTTATATTTCAATTAAATGCTGTTCTTGTGCTGTACTTTCTATTCATCAAAGAATCTTGAAAAAAAAATGTATCACAGTTTCCACAAAAAGAATATTTGTTTCAATATTAATAATAAGAAGACATGTTTCTTGAGCAGCAAATCAGCATATTAGAATGATTTCTGATGGATCATGTGACACTGAATACTAGAGCAATGATTCTGAAAATTCAGCTCTGCCATCACAGGAATAAATTACATTATATTTCACAGTATTTATGTTTTTACTATATTTCTGATTAAATAAATGCAACATGTCCTTGATGAGCATACATGATTTCCTTCAAAAATATCCCAAACTTTTAAACGGTAGTGCAGATTAATTTAATATTTTAAGTGTTGTCATATCATTTCTGTATTTTTTTCTACATTTCCAGGGCATCGACGAGGGCACCTTGGATGCTTTAGATCACACAGACTTCCAGGATACAGATATTCCATTTGAGGTCCCCGTACCCACAAAGCTGCATGTTACTGTAAGCCTTCGCCACGATACCTGCACCGCTGCTAGTGTTTTTTTGTTTTTTTTATTTCACTCTTTGAGCAAACTCTCTCCATTGGCTGTGTTCTAGGTGGAAAAGAGGGAGGAGATTAGGGAATGGGTTCTGACTGTGTCCATGGACCAGCGGCTGGAGCAGGTGCTGCCGAAGGATGAGAGGGGCACATATGAAGCCTCCCTAGTGGCTGCCGGCTCTGGCATCCGGTCCCTACCTTGCGTCATCACAGGTGAGGCAGTCTGCACGAAAGACGGTCCAATGTGTGCAGGGACACTTGGATCAGTTTCCTTTAAATGGCTTGTAAACTGGCTCGTTTAAAGGGATAATTCACCCAAAATTAAAATGTTGTCATCTTGTATTCACCCTCATGTCAATCCAAACCTGAATGTGTTTCTCTCTTCTGTGGAACTCAAAAGTAGAGGAATTTCTTTTATGTGTTTTGTCCATACAATGAGTCAGGGCTCCAGACTAACTTTTCCACTGGTTGAACTGGTGCTACGAACTTTCTCAGTTGGTCGCACCAGCATTTGATTTAGTCGCACCTTTTTTTTTTAGCTACATGCCATGGGATTAATCACTGCATGTTAATGAAAAGTGGTTTTAATCCTTCAGAGTTGCAGAATAAAATACCTGTAATATATTAATTATCATTGCCAAATTTCAGGATTTTCATGGATTTTGGACTGTAATTTTAATCTGTAATTTTAAACAATTTACATTTGAATTATCTATCTATCTATCTATCTATCTATCTATCTATCTATCTATCTATCTATCTATCTATCTATCTATCTATCTATCTATCTATCTATCTATCTATCTATCTATCTATCTATCTATCTATCTATCTATCTATCTATCTATCTATCTATCTATCTATCTATCAACATCTTTCTATCAACATCTTTCTATCAACATCTTTCTATCAGCATTGATAAGCTAATACAGATTTTTCATTATCAAAGTTTATAGTTGTAACAAAAATCAGAAATCTCACACTCCTTACCTTCTGCATTTTATAATAATTTCCTTTTCCTCAGTCGAGCGATTACTCTCATCTAACCGCTGAAAACACGTAGGAAGGGGCAAAAAATGATCGCATATGCGAACAATTTGTTCGCAGTCTGGAACCCTGAGTGTTTTAGACCCCTTTAACTCTTATTGTATGGGCCAGATTTTTTCATTTTTGGGTGAACTATCCCTTTAAACAAGCTCATTTTAATAGTAGAATTTATACAACTAACATGAACGTTATTTTTTTTTCTTCTTTTTATTTGAACACAGGTTACCCTGTCCTGCGCAACAAAATTGAGTTCAAAAGACCAGGGATGGCAGCAAATAAAGATGACTGGAATAAATTCTTGATGGCTACAAAGGTACAAATTAGTCATTATTACCTTTGAGCTTTCACAGTTAGTCTTCAATCACACTCTGCAAACGTTTGAAATTATAATTAATATGCTCTCTTGATCAAAAGTTAACTCACAGGACTGAATTTATCAGCATGTGTTGTGTTAAAGTAAATCTAAATGCTCTCTTTCAATGCATTTCATCATCATCGTTTTTCTTTTTTTTTTTTATCCAGTTTTTGCATTACCTCCGTTTTCTCCCCACCCATCCTGCCTAGGGTCGTCTGTGGTGTTTTGATCATAATGGTTGTTTTTGTTTCACCTTTCAGACCACTCACAGTCCAGAATGTCAAGATGTGCTGAAATTTATCACACAGTGGTGTGGAGGTCTCCCGTCAGCTGGATATTCCTTCCACTAAGATCGGGGAAGGTGCACACTATCTATTTCTCTATCTGTCATCATCCTGTTCTTCACTTCCTTGCATTCGCCTCTCTGCTGTTCTGCTTAAACATTTAATCAGCCTTTTCAATTCTCTTATCCAAAGGCAATATTCTTTGTCATCATTCCCTGGCCTTTTCTTTTTCATATCTAAAGTATCATAAGGTCAGTGCCTGAAGGTCATTTAATGTGTGTTAAATTTGCTTAACTACAGAAAGCCTTTGAAATGTCTTCTTTTGAATTTCTGTAACTATAACATATATTCCATTAGTTCATATGAGTTGGATATTTTTTATATTTAATAGATAACGTACTATATTCTGAAGATTGTCAGTGTTTTTATGGACGTTTGTATGAAGAGATTTTAAATTAATATTCAAGTGAAATAAAAATATCATGTCCATATTTTATGAATCAGAATTATTGTTGAACTTTTATTGTTGAACTTTTATAGCCTTTCTGAAGGCTATAAGACTATGTGCTTCAGTATTTTAAATATATTATTTCCAAAATATTATTTCCATAACTTATCAGTGGCATTCACTAGTGTATTTACATTTAATGTGTAATGATCAGCTGGTTTATGATAATTAATAGTCACCTGTCAAACAACGCCACCTTGTGGACACCATAAGGTGTTTGGGTGAGAGAGAGGACACACTCACACTCACTTACATTCGTGGCCTGGTACAATTTCAGTTCTCATGATGTAATAATGTGGAGCATTCTTTTTTATTTTCGAGCCAGATCTTTGTTTCATAAAAGCGCATTCAACCTCAAGGCATATTTATACTACAAATATTTTAATATGTAAAATATAAGAACCAAAGAAATTAGTGGATTTGTGTGTGGGTTTGATTTCAGTTTCTACCTATTATATAACCGAATGGATCATTACACTGATGATGCTTAGTTGCATCGTTGTATAAAAAGACAGAAAAGAAGAACTGCTACAAAAGAAACCAATTATGGGGGTCAGACCCCTAAACATGCACTAGAAACGTCAAAAAATTGGGAGTACGAGAAAAGAACATAGGCTTACTTCTCTCTCTCTCTCTCTATTACAAGTAAGGAGTGTTTTACCTGCAAACGTGTTTTACAGATAAAGACATTACACGTAGTATGTCATTATGCATCTCTTTATTATAGGCTTTAGTTATGATATATATTATTATAGCCTACTAATAGTGGTGTGAAATGATAATTTGCATTGTGCCAAACAGAGAAAATATTTGAATCACTAAGCAGGTGTTTTAAATTCTTTAAAACTCGAATTCACTTAAAATAGTTGTATAATTTGCACCCAGGACAAGTCTTTTTTATTTGTCACAAGTAGGCTAGTCTTACCTGACAGTTTTGCTCATCATCTCATTAACCAATTAACATATCTCTGTATTTGGTTAGAACAGTCTACGTTTTCCAACATTATTCTAGTGTTATATTTCCTTGATTTGCAATTTTCAATGTTCTTTTTCTACTCCAATAAATGAAATCCACCCATGCAAATTCCATTGAAACAACTTCCTTTTTTTGTCACACTCATAGACTGTAAAAAAGGTCACACTGCCACTGTGTCCCCGCGTCCTTCAAGAATCAACATTTACAAAAATTACCAACTCGCTGATTGAAACACAGGGGCAGCTGTCTGAATTTAATCTGCGACCTAAATATTCCTTTGATGAAATATGCTAATGTAGGCTACACCTCTGCCTAATGAGGTTGATCTGACATTATGCAGTGTCCTTAAATACCCTTTAAAGGATATAGCATTTTCGACAAGGCCACACACGGTTCGCTTCTCCGTCGCTAAAGGGCGGAGAAATTCTGTTCTGCATAATTCCTCATTTTTTCTACTACGATGTCTTTGACCATATAGTGCCCTGGTTCGAGGTTACATCTTTCACTTACAGAATGAGGCCATTTATGTCATGCTAACTGCCCGTGTGCACTTATTTCTTTTTCCTGAACCTTTGAAATGATAACTCCAGCCTAAGTAATAATGCACAGTGTGGCTTATAAAATTGCATCTCTCCGTTTATTGGCTTGAATTGTCTGAACGCTTAATCTGTAAACGGACGAATGGTTACATTCTAGAGGCCTGCCCGTTTCTATATTCTGAGGTAAAGTGTCATTTTAAAAATATTCAAACTTAGCCTAATAGAAATGATACTATACGTTAAGCTTGATTAGTAGCCTCGTGGACGAAAATCGTTATTCGACCTGTAGCCTAAATTCTAATTATTATGACGCAACAAAAGCTTATTTTCTTTTATAATTTTGATTGGCGAATATTAGCTATACGCTTTTACCTAATATAATAGATTCAGTGACAGTTATTAGTTTCAGTTCAATGGCTCCAGTTATTTAAAAATGATTTGACAAAACCGTATAGGCCCACATTTCCAAAAGCAACCATTCGCTACAGATAAATGACATTGAAAAGGAGCGCGGTTAGGGTAGTCTGCTAATACAAAGATGAAACACTGTGGATGTATCTCTAAAAAGGAACATTTCATATGAAGTGAAGATGAAATATTATGTCAGGAGCTGTAATTAAAGACATGTGAAATGCCAGTTTCCATTATCAAACCGGAATATAGACCAAGCGTGTTAAAAAGGTTATTCAATGGTCCTCTTAAATTCACCAAAGATCCATCAAAGAACGTATGCTGTTCTTGCTGGTTCTTTAAAACGTTCTTGGTGTTGCGTTATAGGATTCTACGTGTTTTGAAGCAACCGTAAATAACATTTTCCAGAACTGATAAAAAGTAGGCTAGGCTATATTCTAAAAAAATATTCTATGGAATCAGGCCATCTTTTCGACGCCAAATAAAATGTTGATTTTGAAAATTCTGAACGCCATTGTGAATTTATATGAAATATCGCTTAAATTGCAGTTAAAAATCTGTTACTTTGTATCTAAATGACACTTAGGCCTAGGCTATAGCTCGCGGCCTGCATCGTAATTACTGAGCATCATTAGCATCCGTATTTTTTGTTTCTGTAAAATTTGTTTAAAAAAAATGTTAGTCACAAAAAGCCAGAGATAAAAATTGTTTATGTTCTGAGAAATCGAAACACAAATATTGCGTGAAAAAAAAAAATAATATCTGCTTTGTGAATGAGATTTTATTGACAAACTAAAATGATACAATACAAACGCACATGCGTAATATTTTCTGTGCCTTTAGAATGAGGACACATGACAAGTGTCATGCACTTTGAGGACCCGCTGTCAGAAATTCAAGAAATCCGGAACGGTTCGTGGTGTGTTCTGTATAAATTGGTTGTCATTTTAGGCCTCACAACTTGTCTAACCATATTATTCTTCATCTTCTCCCGAAGACTAGTGTCCCATATGCAAAATGAGACTGTATGTGGCGTCTCAAGATTTTAAAAGGGTCCTCTAAATAGACAAATAACAAAATGATGTTTCATCGGACCTCAAGGTTAATTGTCAGTGTTTTTAACTCTTAATTTTGAACTTGCCCATAATGACACTTCATAATATTCAAGGATACGCACTTTTGCGCAGCACAAAATTATGGAAGAACGCAATGAAATATTAAAGCTCACTTTGACCGCATTGATGCGTCGTTTCGCCCCCACACAAGCTCTCTCTCTCTAGCAAAAAAAGAAGAAAAAAAAGAAAGAAAGAAGAAGAACTGTCATGCATGGCAAGCACTGCGTCGTGCAGTTTTTAAAAGCATTCATCGATGATATTTGCCGTCTCTCTTGGCATTCACCGCGTGCCTTAATTGTATGGACATTTAAATCAAGGTCCGCTGTGAACACGAAGAAAAGCAGGCCTGTTTTCAACCACAATGTTGAGAATCGCACAACTAGCTACAGATATCCCATGCAGCAATGATGTTGCACCAAAATGTTTACGTCCTCCTCCGACTGGTGTAGCATCAGCATCCAACATTGCACAGAGCAGCATGCATTCTTAAAGTATCTGTGCATCAACACACACATAATAATTCAAACAAGCGTTCCCAGGTATTACATTACCTATTTATTTTTTCTGTTTCAGAATAGCACGAGTGTGGACGGTGCGCATCTCCCCATCATGTGTTGGTGCAACACAAGGCCCGAGTGATGGCAATAAAAAGAAGGCGCTGAGTGGCGTGCTGCATGCAGTTGGTCCCTTGCTCAACTCCCATGAGATGTAAAAAATAGTAGAGGGCCCATCTGGCTCCTCACCAGCTTTGTCAAGTCTTGCATACGCTAAAATGCTAATGACCTAGATAGCTCATGCAAAATGCAGCAGAGGTAAGAAAGAAGGGGGAATCTGTGGGACTAGAGACACCGCCGCCTCGTGTGGGGGGTCGGGCGGGGTATATGTTAGAAGGTGGGGGCAGTTGAAAGCACCTGCATCAGGAGGGGGTAAACTAAATATTGGGTGGAAAAGTGGAGGGGACCAACTGTCAAAAGCCGACCTTGCGCCATATACTCCGAGAGGAAAATTCCCCGCAAATTGGATTTTAATTAGGCGATCCATTCAGTCTGAAAATCAAAGAACCAATTAATATAGCCTGACATATATCGATACAGTGGCACCCTCAATGCATTTACAGTCTGCCATCATATGAGCTATAAGAAGGAAAAAAGAAACATGCTTTAGTAAAACAGATGCAGTTGATTGACATTAACAATTTGTTTAGAAAAACAACAACAACATCGCACATCGATTTCATCAAAACTTACACATATACACCTTGCGAAGCAGGACATAAATATCAGGTTTTTATCCCTCTAGATAATAATTGTCCATATATCCAGTTTGGGGAAATGTCCACAAGGCAGTCGGTGCAGAGGAGCGTCGTTCAAAAAAAATCATCAAATGCTCCGCACGCTTTTGCGCACCTTGGTGCTGTAGGATGCGACATAAATCATTCCCGATTGCAGTGTTGCATCACTCGAATTTCTTCATGATAAACGAAAAGAGCAAAGCAGAAAAATGCATGTTAGAAGCAAATAGCCAGAGCAGAAGGCTTCGGTGCTCATAAGCAGAGTCGGTCATCATGTGAAATGGTGTGATGCAGAGCGCGATCTGACAGAGAGGAGGAGAGCAGCCCAGTTTATCACACATGCACACTGAAGCTCTCCGTCCTGCTCCTCTGTTCCCTTCCCTTCAGAGAGGATTATACTCTGGTGGAAAGAGGTGGCATCTGTCGGCTTACTAAACATTAGCCGTTTGGAAAATAGTTTCTGCACTTTTCATGATGCCACGGTTTTATTTAATCGTCGTGTATTTTCTCTTTTTATTCACATTATTTTTTGATGCACAAGTGCCGTCAAGTGCACTGGTTTATAATATGAATGACAACAAAAACACGTTTTTATTTTAAAGTTTGATTAGATTGTTTTTGTATTCTAATCGTAACACATTATTACGCATAGCCCAATGCAGTGCGTATTGGCAAATAAACCAAGTCTCTTGAAGAAATAAGGTCACCGCGCGCCACAATACCATTGACTGTTAATACTTCGATGTAAACGATTTCACGTGAAATAAATATTTTGTTAACACCGCGATACACCCTATGAAAGTATTAGTTCATCAAAGTGTGTCCAAAAATGAAGGCCGACTCCATATGGCCTGTCATCTGCGCGTTGAGTCCCATCCCATACACGCTCATCCCTCAAGCCGCATTGATTTATTGTCGAACACTGATTTATCTTCATGCTTTCCTCATTTTATTGGTACACGAAAACGTTTACAACGACTCCAAATCACTTATAGTTCTCATTTGGTTAGTGATGTAAACCAGTCAACTACAACAACGTGTCTTGTCTATATTAAGCAGGCCTGTATTTCATGAGTAGTGATCTATCTATCTATCTATCTATCTATCTATCTATCTATCTATCTATCTATCTATCTATCTATCTATCTATCTATCTATCTATCTATCTATCTTATCTATCTATCTATCTATCTATCTATCTATCTATCTATCTATCTATCTATCTATCTATCTATCTATCTATCTATCTATCTATCTATCTATCTATCTATCTATCTATCTATCTATCTATCTATCTATCTATCTATCTATCTATCTATCTATCTATCTATCTATCTATCTATCTATCTATCTATCTATCTATCTATCTATCTATTTATCTATCTATCTTTGCAGAATTCCACCTGCATGTATTGTGAGGGTTAGTATCCGCCCCTGCTCTTGCTTTGAGGTCAGCAGAGGTCTCCTGATCCTCTCTTGTGTTTGCAGTTTTGAGGACTGTCGTCTGCCGCACGCGTGTCTCCAACAAACACATTCGACACGCAGTGAACTCCAGATGGTAAAGCTTTTCAATCCACCCTTATGCTGACGACACATGGATAAAGACACTGTCTCTGAGTGCTCGCAGACAGGGGCCCGGGAATATCTCAAACAAAGAAATGTCTACTCAATGTTCTGTTTTTGTCTTATGATATTACATTATTTTGCTATAGGCTACAGTAGCCTATTATTTGAAATGTAATAATAATATCACCTTTCTATAAGTCTATTAATACTGTACATCATAAATTCACATAAAATGATCATGTAAAAGAAATGTAACTAATTTTCTACAAAAAAACACTTATGGGTGCACATACGTTTTTTAGTTTGGTTCCTTGAGAGATTTGGTTTGGTGCTCACACTGCACATGTGATCCATTAATTATATATATATATATATAAAAAATAATAATAATAGTATTACTGCATTTTATTTAAAACCCACACATCTAGATTCAGGGACAGCTTTTTCCCCATGCACAGCCATCACAACTCTAAACACTCACTTACAGAAATAGGACCGCATGATGAAGGATTATCTTGCCTGTATTGCACTGCATTTGCACTTTCCAGTACTGTAATTTTGAGAGTGTATAAATGTATTCTTTTATGCACCAGGAGTAGCATTTTAAATTCTGTTTTGACAATGTTCAATGACAATTAAATGAATCTGATTTAGTTAAAAGTGTTATAATACTATTATGTATGTTTTTTTAATTAGTATTAAATAAAAATACAATTAGTACACTTAAAAATACAATACTAATAATTACATTTTCATTTTTTATATGAATTTTCAACATTTTCAAATCTAAAATCAGCCAATTTTTACTTTAGCGGGTTGCCAGGAAGTAAATACTTCAGTACTTTAGTAACGTTACTGGCATTGCATGGTTTTCAATCTAAAAAGAAATGTAAAAAAAAAAAAAAAAAAAAAAACGATGTTTGTGCATTAACAGCTGTCAACCATGTTGGTGTGTAAATGAGCAGTCTTAACTTACCTATGGAACCACCCAGTGCACAAGCACATAGGCCTAGTGATCAGCACAAAGTAATTACATAATTATTAGCATTTTGATTATTAAATAAAATATGGGTAGGCTACACAAAATAGTAGGTTACGAAGTTGATGCATGGGTGTGACCTTGTTTAAAACTAGCATTTTATAAACTCACATTAATTGACTTTATATTTGTAGTGTTGAACATAATTGTCATATATATATATATATATATATATATATATATATATATATATATATATATATATATATATATATATATATAATAATACGAAAAAATGCCACTTTTAATTAAAAAGATCTTTTCCAAGCTCATAAGCTGTTTTTGATCACTAAGCGATATCTTCCAACACACCAGTGACTGAGTCGTTTTAGCATTGGATTAATAAGCATACTTGTTTACTTTATTAGAGTTAAGTAACGAGCACGCGCTAGTTGCTTGTGCAACAGTGCAATCGTTACACAAGTGCATCGCGTGCGGCGTGTTTGTGCTCATGGTCGCGCGGACTTCCGTGCGTTTGGTTTGGAGGCACTTTATCCAAAGTAGAATGGGAGATATGTCCTCCAAAGTGCGAATGCCAACTCCGGAGGAAGCGCTGCCTGGAAGGGAGCAGAGCATGAAAGTGTCAGGTATGGCGTTGTGAATTTCTCTGACTTTCTCTGTTCATGTGCTAACGCGGCTATCAGCGGTCAAACAAATGCAGCGCTGTAAGGTTTTAATTCGCGATGGGATACATACAATGTTATATGTTACGGAGATGCAGCCTATGTGTGCAAAAAAGAAATCTATGGTGGGTCTTCTGCGATCGAGGAAACGGGGGCTTTGTTTTGTTTTTCCTGGATCTGTGCGACGCGCATGCGCAGTGCTACACTAACATCTAATAGTCATTTGGTTCATTCTTGACATCAACATGGTATTTGCAGACTTTTATTTACTCCCATTTCCGTACTCAATAGTCAATTCATAAACGTTTTGTGACTCCCTATAAAAGTATCAGTACATCTTACTTAGCCCCTATTCTCTTTTTCATTTTTTATAAATTTTTCACTTTAGAGTACCATTTAGGTTGAGGAAAATGTTTTCAAAGTAAGTCTTTTTTACCGAGTAATACCTCCAACACTCTTGGCATTAAATATTCATTATCTTTTCCCTCAGAGGCAAGAGTACAGGGTAGTAAAGGGCAATAAAAAGCTCACTTGCAGTGGAACAGAACAGCTGACTCAGACTCTTACATAAAAATGGAAATGCTGCTTCAAGTAGAGTGAAGAGCTCTGAAGGGAACAGGAGGCTTGCTACGAATCCTAAATCACACAGTTTAAGTGACATAATTTAATCGGAAAAGAAAGCATTTAGTTAGAATAGTAAGTAGTTATTTATTTAGCACACTTTTATCCAAAGTGAAATGAATAATGTGGGTGCAGTTATTAAAGGGAGAGTTCAAAAGATTTACACAAACTAAAAAAAAAAATACACACTGCTCTAATTTCCTAAACTATAGACCATTTCACAAGATGTAAACAACACTAGTCCAGAAGCACTTCCTGTTTAATTTTTTAAACACTACATAAAAGCTGGGATAAAATACAACCAACAGAACATTTAAAACTGAATCAAAAAGTTAAACAAACATCTTTAAGATGTTTTCTTTACATGTGAAATAAAGAAAACAGTTACAAACTGAATCAGGAAGTGTTTCTGGACCAGTGTTGTTTACATCTTGTGAAATGGTTTATATAGCATCTTTTTTTTGTTTAAAAAAATGAATTATGTATCCACTGTGTGTTCCACTGAAAAAATAACAGCATATGGGTAGAAGTAACAAAACCAGACTTTTAATTTTTGTGAAAACCTTCCCTTTTGGAGCAGATCACTTATCTTGCTCAAGGGCACAATAGTGATACAACAAGGCATGTTTCTTTTGGAGGTCGAACTAGCAATTTTCTGGCTTCCAGCCCTGGGCACCTCTTCCCAGCAGCAGCAGGTCCAAGTGGACATTTCCTTCCCATTTTTGCAGATATTGCATTTGCATTCATTTAAATTGGACAGCTGTGGACTTAGGTTGGAAAGGAATCTTTAGAGTAGCTGATGATAGGTTATTTTTTGCAAATCGGCCTTGAAGTTAATACGTATAATATATTGTGTCTGCAATGCATCGCTCTCAGGAGCATCCGCAGGCTGCTTGACATGCGACTCACACCGGCGTTCTGTGCAATGGCATGAAGCGTGCCCGTGCAGGGATCCACCCCTTCAGACTGCAGTGAACTGATCATCAGCGCTCGCCTCTCAAGGCTTCCCCTTGGCAACGGGACTCCACCGCGGAGCTGGAAGGTTGCCAGGTAACACTCTGCAACACCGACACACGCGTGTCTCGCTTTGAAGATGTAATGAACCTGGTTGAAGGTTACAGACCACAGAACAGATGGAAGAATGAGATCAGAGCTTAGGGCAGTGCGATGTCTCTTTGAACACGAGCAGCTCGTACAAAAAAAACCCTACTTTTTGGGCACTTGGCTCATGTGCTGAGGGAACTGTTTCAGTTCTTTCAAGTTATGTAGTTGGTGTGAACTACTTTTTGGATTGTACTTTTTTATTTTATTCAAATTTTTCTAACCCTTGACATGGCTTTTAAATATTTACTTTAAAACAGTGATTGTTCATGGGTGCGCAAATGTTGACAGAATGTAAGACTTTTGGATGAACTTTTCCTTTAAGTGTCACCCATTATTACACACAATTTAACTTCTGATAGGCAAATTATAACAGACATTTGTGACTATACTTGAATATTTCATTTATTTTATTTTTCTACTTTTAAGTGCTTTGGATTTTAGACAGTTTAACACCAAAAAATAAATATGTCCAAGTTTTACATCCGGTGGAATGCTTGACCTTAGAGTCAGTTTAAAAGTATAATTGATTGTTCCTAGGAAAAGATGCAAAGAAAAGTAATTGTGAAATTTAAAATTTAAAATTGTGAAATAGTGGTTTGATAGTCGATTAAAGGGATACTCCACTTTTTTTGGAAATTTTACAACTCCCCCAGAGTTAAACATTTGAGTTTTACCGTTTTCGAATCCATTCAGCCGATTTCGGATATTTAGAAGAATACCAGTAACCAGTAAGACAGTAAGACAGTTAGACAGTTCAACCAGTAAGACAGTTTCTGGTCTCATTGACTTTCATATTATATATTTTTTCCTACTATGGAAGTCATTGAGACCAGAAACTGTCTGTTTACTGATATTAAACCGCCCAGCTCTGAGCCAGTCCGGGCTCCTCGACCGAGAGCACAGGCACATCAGTCCACCTCAGCTCGATCCAGTCCGGGCTCCCTGACCGCGACAGGCAGCCGCCTCCGGTTCCTCCATCAGCCTCAGCTGCTCTTCACTATACTGCGGCTCGTAAAGATAGCCACGAAAAGTCACAAAATGACTTTTACGCCATAATAAGCAGTAAGTAAAACACGTAAATCCTTATTTCTCCCATCTCAGGGGAAAATAAGGGAATAAACCAGGACCATTCAAAAATATGACTGGGTTTCTAAAGATACAAAGCTTAAAGGGGTCATGAACTGGCTTTTTAAATTTTATTATATTGTTGTCTGAGGTCAATTTATGACGTTTGCTTGGTTTTTGCATTCAAAAACATCAAAATGAATAAGTAATAGGCTATTTTGTACCCAAGTTGTGAGCCTACCTGAAAAACGTTCGGTTTTTATGGGCGTGTCGCACTGAAGACTTGGAAATAAACGGCCACTGCTGTGAGTGGATAACAGTTTTGTATATTATAATGAGTTTAACTCACCCGTCGGTGCACGTGGGGAAAATGTCCAATGTTGTCAAATGGCAAACGGATTCGCCCATACATGTTCGACCCAGAGTCCGTGTGTTGTACAGTTCCTGTCAGATCCAATATAGACGGCACACCACCGTTCTTTACTCTTAATCGGTCTGCAAATCCAGTCTTGTTTACAATCCTCAGTGAAATGAAACGAACAGACGGACAATGTTTTACCTCATCAGCTGGAACGTCATTAAAAATAAAGTTTATCCATGCAGTCCTATTGGAATCCAGAGGAAGCTTATGCAGCGACTGTCTTCTTCCAAACCAAGCACTGCACAGTATTCTGTATTGTTGGTAGCTCGATCTGGTTTGTCATCAGGAGGTAGGCATGTATGTTACTAGCTATGCGTGTAATGCGCGAATCGGTGGGCAGGGGTAAACCAGCCGTGTTGAAACAGGCGTTGATCATCTTCTGCGGGGGTGGTGTTTTAACAACTTTGACGTCATATTTCCCCACTTCGAAAAACGAGTCGTTTGCTGAGCCTGGTGTCAATAAAAGCTTTTATTGGACTAACAAGGATGTTTTCAGTTCTGAAACTTACAGGATATTCTTATAATATGATGACCTCTTAGATGTCAAAAGCTCAAGGAAAATTTGATTTCTCAGTTCGTCACCCCTTTAATGCCAATGGTTGAAGTGTCCCTTTATTAGGAAATACAGATTGTCAGTGCAATAGATCTGTTTTCCCAGCCCGTAGTTGTTCATTTGCCATGCTAAATAACACAACAGTTTTGTGGTAGTGCATTTGAAAACATGGTTTGGTTTCCATGTAAGTGAGGATTTTTTTTTTTAAGGAGGGTGTCCTTAGGGCCATCCTGCTTTGGCACAGCATTGCTGCCATGTCCCCAAAAATGGCAGTAGAAGCGCAGGAGGTGCTGTTTTGGCATGCGCTGACAAGAGGAACGGCAGCAGGACTTTTCCCTGCTAAGATACATCTGAAAGTGAGTAGGTGAAACACGGAGCAACTCTCGAGTGCCAGTGGCTAACAACGGATGAAGCGGATGGGCAGTCAAAGGAGGAACGTTGGAAGTGCGGGGACTCTGGGGAGATTGGGATGACAGACATTCCAATGTCCTCACGTCTGTGCATCTGGCGAGGGAGGAGGGGAGGGGACCCTATCTGGATGGTGGTGGCAGGGAATGGCAGAGAAGAGAAATTAATTTGAGATTCGTTTTGATCAATTTGCCTAAATTGGCGCTTTTTGGGGGGAGGAGGGGGGCCCAGACGAGCAGACACAGGCTGGAGCTCCGCCAGGGTTTCTCGGGAAAGTTGCCACGCTGGGAGTGCGGGAGCACGGAGAGGGAGAGGAATGGAAGAGAAAAAACCCAGGCGAGACTTGGCAGGGTTTTATCGCAGCTCTCTTTGTCTGTTTGCTCAGCTTTTGCGCAAAGGAAATCAAAAATACCCAGAGTGCAGGAGCTCAGCTTTAGTGCTTAAAAAACAAATCTACACAGAAAACTACCTTCTACTTTGCAAGAAGCTAGTGCAAAGGTGACGAAACGTTTTCAACAATTCTGGAAGAATTGTTCCTCTTTTTTTGGACTGGACCTTTGAAGTTGTTTGCGCCAAGAGATGACCATTTGTCTTTGTTATCTTAACCGCATCTGACTTATGTTCTAATGGCTTCACTATTGGAGAGAATGTCTGGAACTACGAACGGCATGGGCTAAAGAAAAGTTTGCGCCTCCATGATTGGACTAAACTTTTAAAACTTTGAGCCAGAACCAAGACATTGCGTTCCTAAGATGGAAATGGATGCTTTCGTCTAGGAGGAGGAAGTTAGGTGACTTTCCAAGTGTCCTCATCAACAGTCTTCTTTCTTTGAGGTGTGACCCCAGAAAACCAAGAGCATTATCCAAAATGTTTTGGATTTAAATTGGTTTATCATAGTTCGTTTAGATAAGTGAGGGCATATAGACTGTTTTTGTTTTCAGGTGATATTCCAGAATTAGGGAATTTAATGCTTTACAAGAAGAAGATGGATTGTTGGTCGGCCATTTTGGTGCTTAAAAGCTTGCGGTCAACAGTGGAGAATAAAGAAGGCCTGTATGTTGACTTCCTAACATCTGTTAGTGGTTTCTCTTTCAAGCCAAATAATGCAGGTTGGTCTCATTTTAATACAGATACAATCACATGCTAGTCATTAAGTTTAGAGTTGTTTTTTTTTCTCAGTTAGTATTCTTGACGCTGAAGAGTCATTGTTACAGTGTTGTGCTGTTATCATTGGTTGATTATATTTATCCAGGCATAAAAAGTGAGAATGATTGGTTTCAACTTATTCTATGACTGCTTTTTCTCATACAACCCTGCTTGGTACACGGTGACGGCATCCGTCTGTACTTTATAGCTTCCTCTCACCAACTTTTATACTAATACACTGTTTTTTTTGTCTCTCACAGCCACCCATTGGCATTGCACTCAGATTCTGGCTGCATCAGCAGGCTTCCAGTTAATAACTGTGAAAAGGGCAGGAATAGAGAAGAGACAGAGATAGATTTTGTTGATTCTGTGCCAGGATGAATTTGCCAGATGTGTTTCATCATAAGACAGGTGCCCGTGGCTGATAGAGCAGGTGCATTATGATGTTTGGTGTTATAGTTTGATATTATGTTTTTCTGAAAAGGTTTCTCTGTTTTACATCAATACTCAAAAAAGCAAAGGCCTAAACTCTCTTGGCAGAATTGTAATCATGTGGACATTGAATTTTTAATCACCAAACAGTATTTCTGACCTTTTGAAGGTGGATCCAAATTGAATATCTCTTCACTGTTCTGTGTGCCTTTTCTGGTTTATTTTATGAAGTATATGTATATATATATATATATATATATATATATATATATATATATATATATATATATATATATATATATATTCATTTTGTGACCAGCATCTCAGAACAGCTGCTTGGGAAACTGCAAAATGCCAGTTGGAAACTCTCCATTGCTTTCTAAAAAATAAATATGAATAATCAACAAGATTATTCATATAACACCTGGATGGATCTAAATCAACAACCCTAATTGCGTATGTTCATTTAAAGCCTATCTTTGGTGTAAAATATATATTTTTAAATCACTTAAAGTAAATTACTACTTCTGCAAAGGTGAACCCATTAAAGTACAAAAGAAATGGACAGAATTCAGTAAGATTGGTCGTGAAACTGCTTGACTCTACACCACATTTAGATGTTAGATAATTAGATGATTGTTTGGTAACTTTCTGGCAACTTTTCTAACTTTTTTAAGGTGAGGTGTGTTGTGTGTTTCATAAGCACAACCATATGAAATGTCTAAATATTGTTTCCCAAACAAAATTGATTAGAACTAAATTTGAGATAGCTCAAGCAATGTTTAGAAATCTCCAAAAGAACCTCTAAGTCTTTAACATTGAAGAATGTAACATGTTTATGGGTCAGTAAGATTTCACTTCTTGCTAGAACGATTTCTGAGGGGTCATGTGACACTGAAGACTGGAGTAATGATGCTAAAATTTAGCTTTGCTATAATAAAAAATAAATTACATTAAAAAACTGTGAATTGAAAGCAGTTATTTGACACTGTAATAATAATAATTCACAATATTACAATTTTTCCTGTATTTCTGATCAAATTAATGATCAAATTATTTCTCTTGGTGAGGATAAGAGACTTCAAAGGCATAAAAAAAATCTTACCCATCCCAAACTTTTCAACAGTATTCTGTATATGTATTTAAATATTGCATACTTTTTACATCAGCATTTTTTTTACTGAGAACTGAGTTCCTAATGCTTGAGGATTGTATTTTGGGCACTTGAGAGCTTTTTTTCCTGCCTAAGTGAACAAGTAGAAGAGTCCAACCATGCATGTGTAACAGTGGCTGTAAATTATTCATAACTTCCTTGGGAGAAAATAGAAAACCTAATATGTTTCATGCCTTTTTGCAGCAATACTTTTTTTTTTTTTTTACTTAGAAGTAATGGTTGCAGAAAAGCAGTGTGGTGTTTTAGCTGAATTATTGTGCATGTTGACCCTCTTTAAGTCAGTTAATGTCTTGAGACTCTAGCTTCCTTTTGTATCATTTGGAATAGTCTTTTTCTTTGCTTATGTGCCGTAGCTCATATGATGTAGTTCCTAGTGAACACACATGCTCTATATGCACCTTGTAAGTCAATTTGGATTAAAGTGTCTGCCAAATGCATGAATGCAAATGTAATCTGACCTTAGAACCCTAATGTGTAGAGAATAGGAAGATCTGCAAGTGTGATGTGATTAAGTAGATCGTTTAAAAAGGCTGTTACACACTCCCTCTGTCTCCCACAGTGCACTTTGCCCCGCTCAAGAACACATCTGTCAACACACAGGTCTTGTATTGCTTTCAGTACTTGTTGGACCTGTCTGTCTTGCCACTGATTTATAAAAGTTGGCTTATGTATTGGCTTAATGTTTGTGTAATGATTTATGATAGATTTTAGCCTGGCTAATGCTAGACCACGTATCATTGAGAATGAGACGTGGTCTGGAAATCACAGTTCATTTTCTTGTATTTGAGGCGTGATTTACGAATGCCCAGAGCCGTATTATTGGGTGCTACGAATGTCTATCAAATGCGCCTGTACGTAGCTCATAGCCAATTTTTAAGATTTAGGAGATTTATGCATTCACAAATGCTGTATCAAAAGGTAACTTCGCGTCCGCTGCCATGATGGATCCACAGATATAAACAAACTGCTTCGGTGTGTCGCATATACGTCGTCATCATCTTGCTGCTCCCTTCCCGTTCTGTGATTGGTTCCCTATCTCAGGCGAAAATCTGGTTCATGGTGTCCAGGCTGCATAGCAGCGTGAATAAAATCACACTGCGGCAAGGCAGCATGGGGGAACCCAGGCTAGATAGATTTGGACTAAGGAATTAAAGTCAGTTCAAGGTCTTATATGGGCTTGCACTTCATCAGCTTGAGAAAGCATTAAAGGAATGTTTTGGTTTCAAAAGTTAAGCTTTATCTGAAAAATAATTTTGGCTTGTTCCTCAGTTTGGTAAAATTGTGGAAACGATTTGCATAAACAATGGAAGTCTAAGGGGCAAGACCTTAGGAGAAATGTTAAAATATACTAACCACAAGGGATAGTCCACCCAAAAAATGAAAACCCTCATTTTGAGAAATGATATCCTGTAGTTTGGCTCTCAATAATCTTCAAAATGTCATCTTTTGTGGAAAGAAAGAAAGTCATACATGTTTGGAATGATATGAGGGTTAATAAATGATGACAGAAGTTTAATTTTTGAGTGATCTACAGGTATCCCTTTAAGAATATTATATAGTTTATGTTAATATGTTAAAGGGATACTTCACTTTTTTTGTAAATAGGCTCATTTTACAACTCCCCCAGAGTTAAACTGTTAACTTGAGTTTTACTGTTTTTGAATCCATTCAGCCAATCTCTGGTTTTGGCGGTACCACTTTTAGCATAGCTTAGCATACAGTACATCATTGGAGCCCGATCTAATGAAAGTTCTTATTGATAGCACGAATGTCATTTCTCGTGCCATTTATACGCCAAAAACAGTTTTTGCGTGTATATGGTACGCGTTTTCGCGTGCATATGATACGCACTTTATGGCGTATAATACGCACAAACTCCCCACCCCCTCCCCCTTAAACCTACCCCAGGGTTTTTAGTGCGTAGCATATACACGCAAAAAACATTTTTGCCGTATAAATGCTACGAGAAATGACATTCTGGGTATAAATACGCATTTTCATGAGACTGTGTTGATCATTGAAGTGGACAAGACCATTAGCATTTCTCAAAAAAAAAGAAAAATGACCAACAAGTTTAGTACGCACTTATGGTATGCAGTAAAGTTTCTTGATTATAATGCAGGAATGAGAGTATAGTTCCTAGCCATATCAGCCTAGAAAATCGCAACTTTACATTTTCCGTCGTTCTTAGTGCACGATGTAACTACAGGAGACTCAGCATTTAAATAGGAAAAATATTGAAACTTTTTGGTAATTTTTTTTTTGTGAGAAATGTTAATGGTCTTGTCCACTTCAATGATGTATGCTAAGCTATGCTAAAAGTGGTACTGCCAAAACCGGAGATTGGATGATTGGATTCAAAAACTGTAAAACTCAACAGTTTAACTCTGGTGGATTTGTAAAATGAGGCTATTTCCAAAAAAAGTAGAGTATCCCTTTAACATGAAACTTTACTAACTTTGTCTGCAAATTTAAATCAAATTTAAATTGTGCAAGGAAACCAAAAAAAATAACTGTTTACATTGAAATACAAGTTCATCTGCTGATGTTAAAAACTTCATTTAGACTACTTAGCAACTCAAATAATACTTATTCTAGTATTAATAATATGAATGCATATCTGCTTCTAGTTCTAAACCCACCAGAATGCTAACTTCCATTATAACGGATTGGCCGAAATCACGGTCTCTTGTAATTGACAGCCTGACAGAGATGCTTTTGAAAAATATTTGTTTATTTTCAACATTTTCGCAATATAATGAAGTACCAATAGACCTTTGATCAATTTTTGGAATTGATATTTTAAATATTTTTTATCAATTATGAGCTCAGAACATTTTTAATAAATTCAACAATGGAAGACTTGTTCAATAAGATCAATTACAATTATTTGGATAATAGATAGAGTGATTTATTTCTATTTCATGCCTACTTTAAATGGTGGTGCTGTTGGATGTATGAATTTCTTTTTCCCTAACTGAATGGGATTTTTCCAGTTATAGGCTCAGTGACGTCTCCATTCTTAAAGCTGTAATTTTATCTTTCTTTTTGCAACATGGTGGAAGTTGGAATGGCTTTGATCAGTTGAGTCCAAAAAGATAGCAAATGAATATCATATCTGCATTGGGTTGGTGGATTTGGCATCATGGCTGTGCGTATGATAAATTCCAAATCTCACAGCTTGAAGGGTTGTTTCAAGAGATCAAAATTATTCTTTCGAAAATGTGTTTGGATTCCTAATGCAGGTTGCAAAAAGACTCGCTCCCTTTGCTCGGAGGACGTATCCATCCGTTTGTCTGAACAAAGAACTGAAGGAATTAAAGATATGATGTGTTCTGGGTCCTACAGTGCATTTCATTTTGCTGTTTTTGTAACCTCTGGTGAGCAAAAACCCCTTTAATCTTAGCTCCAAAGAACTGCACTGACAGGCAGGTGTGGAGCGCTAGTTCGCCATGTTTGATGTTGACACATAATCGCAAGATGAAGGGAGAAGGAAGCTTTTTCACTCACAAAGAGATCTCTCTCACTCCTTCACCTCTGTGGCCACACGTCTACCTGTTAGCGGCTCATTAGCGATCCTGTCTTCCTTTATATTGAAAGAATAGGAGCAGGAGGGTAAAACCCTGTCTGTCGCACATGCACTCTGTTGCAGTACGGAGAGTCGTCAGTTCCACTGATCACAGTAGCGTCTCTTGGTTTGCTATTTTTGGAGGACTTCTAAATGTTCTGTAGTTGAAGAAAATCAGGTAATAATGTTGTAAACACACTGACCCACAATGGTTTAAGAGCTTTTTTGTAACTACGTCTTGGGGAGATGTGTAAAAATCGCATCTTAGAGATTCAAAGTTTCAAACTCATTCACAGATGTAAACTGATTGATAGTGAGGTGATGGTGTTCTTCCATGCTACTATTTTTGTAGCATGTACAAATATGTACACAGTATGCATCATTAATTGGTGTTGATTGATGAGATATTTGAAAATAGTCATGAAGATTCAGTGAATCATCAGTCTTGAGCTTTTACTTGAAAAAGACTTGCAAAGTCTTCTAACTGTATATTTAGTTTTTTTAAATATACAGACTGAAATAGTTGTTGAAAGCTTAATATTGGTGATGTCATGTGACCGTTGTATAATTTATTTATACCCATTTATTTAGGATTCAAAATTAACTCATTGTGAAGTGTCATGATGAAAACGTTTTACAAAGTATATTTTTTTGGAATAATCCAAAAGCCAATGGAAAAATCTATCTATTTATCATGGTGATGCTAACTTCTGGGTTGACTTACAAAATCTCTGTAGCATTAAAGTGTCCTATTATGCTATTTTATACATTACTAATTTTGTTTAGGATCTGAGGTAAAAAAAATCTGAGGGAAAAAAACACTTTCAATTTCTTATAATACATATTGTACATTTCTGAAAGAGTCTGAAATGGTTTGTTCAAAGATTCAGTCTCTCTTAACCCCTCCTTTCTGTAAGCTTACTCTGCTCTGATTGGTCAGACGGCCCAAGCTGGCATTATGCAAATTTGTTACACTTTTAAATAGGTATGCAACAGGAGGTGAGACTTTTAGGAGACAATAAATTTGTGTACTTTGATTTTTAAAACTTTGCAGACCGTTTACCTTCACAAACAGCTTTATTGCACTGCATGAAAAGTAATATTCAAAAAAGTCAAAGTCATTTATCATTGTAGCATACTACTGTATGCAGTGTTTGGCGTGGCTTACAAGTTTTACAAAAATAGTGGGCGTTATACAGTACTGCGCAGTCTGCTTCAAGCAATACACTTGCATTCTATTCCAAACAGCCTTGTTTAATCACCATGACAAAGGAAGTGATTAAGTGTTGGGCATTTTACAAAATGATAGTCTCTTGGCAGTCCTTGGGTGACTACATGCTGTTGCCAATGGTGACAATATCAAATGAACTGGAATTCACTGAACACTTTCATTCCATAGCAGAACATGAAGTTTGAGGAACGCTTTAGCCATGTAAATACAGCTTTCTATTTGATGCGGTTTCTCTTTCTGATTTCACCTCTATGTCGTTCTCATTCTCTCTAGCCTTCCCCACCCTTCTTCTGATTGGTCGAATTAACTCTGCAGCCTCCTGTTGTGAATAATTACTTTGATCCAATGCGGATCTCTCTCTCTCTCCTCCGCAGTTTTCAGATTTCTCTTTAAAAAAATGTTTGGCACTTCCCTATATCACACACACATGTAAACATACACTCTACATGTTAAGGGTTCTTTCTGCTTTGTTATTATGGCAGACAATACCTCTCTGAGTTATTGTATCGGTTGTTTAAGAGATTCTGTTGTAAGTCTCATGTTTTCCCAACTCTCTCTTTCTGAGTCTCTTTCTTCCATGGAACGTAAAATGAGACGTAATGCAGATTATTCACAGTGTTCACTCCTTTTCCTATAATTACCCCTCTACAAAAATGATTAAGGACACTCTAAAAGTAGTTCATATGACTGATCATGTGCTATATTCTTCTGAAGTCTTTTGAAGCCATTGGATAGCGTTATGCGAAGAACAGATTGCCAGCTCGTAGCATTATGTTAGAGTCAGACATGATTTCTCGCACCAGTTATTAAAACGGGGTTGAAATGGAGCAACAGATCTTTTCTTCAATATTGTAACACAAATCTGATTTTAAATCTTTACTTTAGTGCTGTGATGGTTTTGCTTTAGCAAACCTCTCCAGACTGATGGTCTGAGGTGAGTGGTAATTCAACCCAAGCCGTCAAACTGACGTCATCAGAGAAAGAACGCCATTCCAGAGGAAGCAAATTTTAAGATTTTGATTAAAGATTTCCACAACAAACACTTTATTTTCTTATTTTGTGTATTTACTTAAACAGATTAATCTTTCACCACAAGACTAGTAATGTCCGCTAACAAAGTAAATGGGGGGATATTTTATCGCTTCTGAAGATTTGAAATACAGGTCACTAGTCATATAGACCAGGGCTTTTCAAACTGTGGGTCGCCCAGTCACTATTGGCTGCAGCTCAATTTACGTTTCATGAATGACGCACACATACAAACAGGTTGCACGATGTAGGTACCAACGTTAAATAGAAATCGCTATATTGCTTAGTGCGATTTTCGAATTTAATTAGATAAATATGTCAGCTTTGTGTTTCATGTGTGCGACTTGTGATAAAAATGTTCAGCGTCTCAGAGCGGCTCGGTTCATTATGCTGTTCGGTGCGCATTATTACCAAGAAGAAACTCGTTTACTTCAATCACTGCTCTGCATTCTTCATGAGATTGCTAGACTGGAGAATTCAAGTATCACGAAAGGCAGATTCAGGTCTGGGCTGCGTTTCTCAAAAGCATTTCAAAAGCGTTTCTCAAGTTGATCGTAGAGACCATTGGTGGCAATGGTTCTTCGATCTGTGCTTAGGCACACGATGCTTATGGGAAATGCAATATTTAAGCATAGCGTCAGTTCTGGCTGGTCACGTTAGTCAAGCTCGCATCAGCTGATCCACGTCAGCCTATAGGAATACGACGCCTATCACTGTATTCATTAGGGCTGGGTATTGACAGAAATTTCACAATTCGATTCGATTTTAATTCACAAGCTTGCAGTTCGATTCGATTTCGATTCAATATTGATTATTTTAGATATCAGTTACAATAAATGGCAAATTTTCTCAAGGAAATCAAATCTCTTAACTAATGCTGTACTACTAGGCTACTAGGCTGTACTGTAAGCCTACTAGGCTTCATTAGCCTAATATGAAGGTAATAATTAACTGTTTTGTAGCTATACAAACACTTAAATTACACTTATTAATTTTTATAATAAGAAGATATGAAATATAAACATTTAAATGGTGGCTGTCATAAAAACCAGATTTATTCAAATATGCATTAAATATTGAAGAACATTAAGATTATAATGCATATGTAATATGGTGTATATATTTAGCAAAATGCTCCTCTCTAGAGTTATTTTTTCTAGCTGACTAACGAGTTTATGTGGGTTTTCTGAGGTAAATATGACGATACATGACATTGATTACAAGCTGTTTAACTGACGTCTTTCCACGGTTGAAACGCTGATTAAGCGAATCAATGTGACATGATACGGATTTCGATAAGTTGTACTCTATCTTTTAACACACTTTCAGATGCTCATTCATGGACAAAGGACAAAGATTATCGCTTTTTTGGATGCGCTGCCGTGATACAATGTTCCATTCATTCAAATGTAACAGGATGACTAATCGATTCTTGAGAATTAAGAATCGATATTGGTTCGTAAAAATGAAGAATCGATTAATATCAAGAAATCAATATTTATTACCCACCCTAGTATTCATATAAGCTACTTCAGTATAATCAGCAGCTATCGCTTTTCTCAGGAGCTCATTACCCTCCTCCATCCCCAGCTCCTCCTCTCCGCCCAGTAAACATTTGGTATTCTGATTCCCCTTGAATCATAATAAAAATCTCGAATTATGTTGTATTTTAATCTTGAATTAATGATATCTGCAATACATTCATGTTGGTTCTGTTTGGTTTACCCTTAGGGGGATTATTGCTGCTCTTATCCATGCTAGGCTTAGGCTGCACGAATGCGCGGGGAGTCTCGCCCAGAACGGAAACATACCGCCAATCCAAACTGTATGCTAATTGCCATTCATATTTGACGATAGTGGTCCTGACAGAAATCTCTGTCGTCTGTTTAACACAGCGCTGTTGTCTTTAAAAGATATATGGTCGCCGTAAGAGTGCTTTGTTTGCGTTCCAACTTATCTTTTTGCGTTGTAGGAAATATTCTGCCTACATCTCCTTTTGTGTTCCGAGAAGAAAGAAAGTCATATAAACCGTACTGGAATGACATAAGGCTTAGTAAATGATGAGCAGAATTTTCATTCCTGGGTGAGCTAACCATTTAAATCCTGGATGTCCTCTGAAAGTGGCAGGCCACCTCTGGACGGTCTGACAGGCAGAGGAATCAGCATGTCCTGCACTCTCTCCACGTCCTTAGTGGACCACATGCCTGCACTGCTCTGTTCCGCCTGGCTGACCTGTCAAAAATGTTCTAGTCACACGAGTGGGCTTCTGAAGCGCTGCTGCATGGAAATGACTTGGCACCTTTGCATTGATTTTCATGGGCCTCGCCTGTCAGATGTTCCCCCTCCTTTTGAATATTGCTATTTCAAAGGCCCAGCCCTGCAGATCGCCAGCGTCATCGTGGCCCTGTGGCCGAGGAGTTTCAATACAGGATGATGCTCCCATGCTGGCAATCGAACCACATGAAAGTTGCCCACCTGGAGCATCCGTATCAAAATGCATCGTTGTTCATGAGCGCTATAAATACCTTTCCAATCAGACTTGAGCCCCCCTCACCCCCTAGATGGAAATTACTTTAAATGCGCTGCTGTATAGGTACGTTACGTAGGTGGGGGAAGCTGAAGTGTCTTCGCAAATGCAAAGAACGTGTCAGCTGGGAACACTGGGAATTGAATTACAGGAAAGCATAATGCAATCCTTGATATCTACCTACTCTGCCTAATGAAATCAGCAGATGAAAGCACAGCTGGACATTCTTGCAGGATATTACTGTATGAGAAAGTGCTTAGCTGGCTGAGGGAGGGGGTGGAGAGCGCCAGCACCTTTGGGAAAAGTATGTGAATGTTCTCACACCAGTGCATGTTCTTTCCACTTCGAAACAACTCTTTTGTTCAGGGGCTGGGCTATGGGTTGGACCATTGTGGGAAATGAAAAATGTTAGACTTTGTGTCTACTTTAAGACTTTAAGTTTAGTTTTCTTCTATGCTTGTGGTATCGGCTACTAGTAATAGGTTATATAATTTATTAACAATTGTTAATGTTGTCTTATGCTCACCATGTCATTTATTGAGCAAATGTACACAACAAGATGTAATATTGTGAAATATTATTACAATTTAAAAGAAACATTTTAAATGAATTTTTTTTATTTAATAACAAAAAAAAACATTTTAAAATGCCATTTATTTCTGTGATGGCAAAGCCCTATTACTCCAGTCTTCAGTATCACATTATTCTTCAGAAATCATTGTATTGATTGTTGATTTGGTGCTTAAAGTAAAAAAGAAGAAAAGAAGTAATGAATACTTTTATTCACCAAGGACGCATTTAATTATTCCAAATGACAGTTAAGACATTTATAATATTATCTTCAATTAAATACTGTACTTTTAAACTTTCTATTCATCAAATAATCTTGATAAAAAATGGGTCACAGTTTCCTCAAAAACTATTTAGCAGCAAAAACTGTTTTCAATGTTAATTAGAACCATTGTTAATAACCAGTAAAAAGAAGAAATGAACTCCCAATCAGCATATTAGAATGATTTCTGAAGGATCATGTGACACTGTAATGGCTGTTAAAAATTCAAAAGGCAAAATTTCATTTTAAAATGTATGAAAACAGTTATTTTATAATAATATTTAACTATATTACTGTTTCTATTGGATTGTTGACAAAATAAATGCATGAGAAACTTCTTTTAAAAAAAAAAAACTTAATTATTCCAATTTTTACCAGTATATTTTTCAGGGGCTGATGTGATGGGTGACAATGTAGTTGCTGACAATTTCTATTGACCAATGAATTTGTTGATAGGTAGAGTTAGAGGTTAAATTGGCATTTTGGAGTTGGGGGAACCCAAATATACTGGTGGTGGTGTGTGGTAATTATGATATAACCCCTTTCACCCTTAAATAAGCACATTTACCTATATGTGAAAGTACTATTTGCACAAATTTACAGCTAAAGAACAGGCAAGGGTATTTATGATATTGGTTATGTATTTGTTGTAATACTGTGGTGCAATACAGTAAATGTAATATTATACCACAGGCTTTATGATATTTACTACATCTCTCCGACAGCTCAGTTTTCTCTGTATCCTTTTGGCAGATGAGAGAGTCATATATCACAGAGATAATGGAATGTGTCATCTTGGGCGCACCACAAGAAGGAGCAAAATCACCTTATGTAACTGATTCGTGCTTTTAAGACAATTATCTTTTTAGCTCCCCTTAATTGCAGGTAAAACAGTCAGTGCTGAGTTGCCCATTATTTTAGCAGAGCTGACTGCTATACACAGATCTTTTATGTACGGATTCTGCTGCGCCACACAATGGCAAGTAGGAGGATGAGAGAGAACAAGACAAAAAATCAAATCTGAATCTTTCATCTTTAGCTAACAGTAATGACAGCCACAAACTGAAACAATCTTCCTCTTGACTTCAAACGCACATTTGTCTTGCTGCACTAACATTTGCTCCAGATAGTTGTTTTTTACATTATGCAATTGTGACTTCTGATTTTTGCCCTGGTTCACTTCTGAAAAATCTCATTTGCTTTTATTATGAAGGCTATGTGAAGTCTTGTTTATTTATTTAGATATCTATTATTTAGTTATGATGACCTCATTTAGGGTTGGTAATTGAGAACAAAAAGAAAAAAGAATGAGGTTCACATGTGCATTCTTCTGTTGAATGAATGACGCATATTTGTCAGTTCTTTTTAGCGAGTGTGCAACCCGGCTGCACCCAAAAACTTAAAATGCTGCCTTCGAAGGACACTTTCCAAGGTAGGAAGGCATCAAGGCATGTCCGAATCCAATGTTAGCTTCACTTTCTGTCTAAGAAGAAGATGCCTTCTTCTGATCGATTTTTGAAGGCAAGACAGATGTATCCTTCACTGCCTTTGATATCCCATAATCCAATTCCATTCGGTGAAAGTTGCAGTTGCAGGTCAGTTTGTATAAATGTATGTTTTTTTACATTTTCCACTTCTGATGTAATTTCTAGTACGAAATCACTACTGTAGTAACTTAATATTTGTTTAATTCTCACCAGATCTCTCTCTATTTTGCAGTAGATCATTAAACTGATGATCTGCTATTTAAGAAAAACGCTGCCTGCAAAGTCCTTGCCTATAAGGTAGCGAGGCAGTAAGTCAGATCCTAAGTTTTTGGATGCAGCACCCGTGTTTGACTGCCGAATGAACATGACTCTTATGAGTCGGTTATTTCGGTAACGCTTCCTTTTACAGTCCAGTTACCCACGTAAATACTATGTACTTATTTTAATAACTACAATTACTGGGTAATAACTAGTACTAACCCTGAACCTACCCCTAAACCTACCCCTGTTCCATGTACTTACCTTATATTAGCCAGTACTTTCTAGGTAAGTACACTGTAAGTACACTGTAAGTACTGTACTGTAAAAGGAAGCGTTACCGTTATTTCTAGGGAGTCAAAAGCATACAGTGTTGTTTGATTCCCGAACGAATGACTCTTATGAGCCAGTTCTTTTTAGCTCCTTAATCACATACATTAACCAGTCCATTCAATTCTAACTGTGAGACTTAAATCAATGTAGATACTGACTAATTGTGTCCAATGCACATTTTGTCAGTTGTTTTATTTTAAAAAATGCATGAAATATAGGCTATAACCAGAAATATCCCTAATTTATAGTTTATATTATGGCTGTCAAATCGATTAATCGCGATTAATCGCATCCAAAATAAAAGTTTGTGTTTACATAATATATGTGGGTGCACTGTGTATAATTATTTTGTATTAATATAAATACACACACATATGCATGTATATATAGGAAAAAAACATTATTTATATATAAAATATTTATATTTATATATAATATAAATTATATAAATCTATATATATATATATATAAAATAATTATACACAGTGCACCCACATATATTATGTAAACACAAACTTTTATTTTGGATGCGATTAATCGCGATTAATCGGTTGACAGCCCTAGTTTATATATATATATATATAAATATAAAGGTGTTTAAAAGCTGAATATTTAGATCAAAGCCACCAAATATACCGGTAATCCCTCTCATAGTCAATCCCTTGCATATTAAATAATCAGCATTCATTCCACACCAGCCGTAGTGATATTATTTATATGTGTTTGTTTACATCCCCGGGCTGGCTTGCTAGAGAACAGTCTGTTTACTTCTAATAAGCTTTCTGCGGTCATTCAACGCAGGCCTGGCTGTCCCTGGAGGTCCTGTCCCAAATCAGGCCCCCTGACCGGGAGAAGGATGCATGCAGGGCTGACACATGAGTGGTTGGCACATGCCAGGCTTCCTGCTGGGAATGCCATCCCTCCCAGCACACAGCTCTCACGCCCTCATCATCCGCTCACCCTCCTCCTCCTCCCCTGTGCAGGCTTTTGTTGAGGAATTTTCTATTTCCTATAAAATAGTTGCCAGCTAATGGATTTTTCCTTTATTCATTGGACGTGGTGAGCGATGACTCTCTCGGCACTTCTTAAAGGTGATTTACAATTAAAGAGACTTGGGCTATTTTCTAATGATTCTTTAGCTGAGTGGGTTTTATTGCACTATAAGCTGTGTTATTAACAAACTGCCGCTTCGGCCCGTCCCTGTGGGACATGCTGAAATGCTTTGTCCTTTTCTCTGCTAGTGAATAAGGTCTTTCTCTCAGTTTGAGGCAGTCCAAAGCTTTTACAGTGTCACGAGAGAGGATCCTGAATAGCGCACATTCCCGCAAACACACTTGTGCCTATTTAGTGGAAAGCGTTCCTGCACAAATGCATGCTATGAAAAGAAACTCTTCGCATTAATCTAGGCATAAATAAATAGGCACATTTCTGTATTCTGTTGCTTTCCCTCTCTTTCTCTGAATGCATAACATTGCTCGTTGTTAGCTTGTTTTATGAAGTCATTTTCTATGCTTTTTTATGCAGGCGGGTCAGTGACATTATTATTATTTTTATTATACATTTTATTAATAGGCATCCTACATGACACTCAATCACACCATACACACATTGAACAAGTCTTATTAAGGCAAGATTTATTTTGTGACATATATTTGTCCACGTGCATTATTTATTTCCTTTTAAAATAATGTGATAAATTCATGACATGTATCACGTTATTCAATAAAATGTATTTGGTTTGAATTAATTTTTAGTACATTTAAATAATAAATGTTATTTTTTTGTACTGGTATCTTAAACCCCCAAAATGTCAGGTGCGACTAAGAAGACTATTTGTTTTTATAATAAGAAATTCATAATAATATACCGTGGCATACATTTATGTTTGAAAACTTTCATATAAACCAATTTTATAAATATCTGTATTTTTACATTCTCAAATATCAGGGTAGCGCATCTGCAAACGTTATTTTTTAATAAATTAAGAATATATGTGCAGATGTGTCAAAGTGAACAAATGGCTGAAAACTAGATTGTGAATATTCAATGCATTTACTGGTAGGGCTGTCAAACAATTAATTCGCGATCAATCGCAACCAAAATAAAAGTTTGTATTTACATAATATATGTGGGTGGGTGCACTGTGTATAATTATTTTTTATATTTTATATATATATATATATATATATATATATATACACATGCTTGTATATATTTAAGAAATATTTTCATGTATATACTGTATATAGATTTATATATAATTTATATTATATTTAAATATAAATATTTTATATATAAATAATATATTTTTTTTTAAATATACATGCATGTGTGTGTATTTATATATATATATATATATATATATATATATACACAAAGTAATTACACAGTGCACCCACATATATTATGTAAACACAAACTTTTATTTTGGATGCGATTAATCACGATAAATCGATTTGACAGCCCTATTTACTGGTCCAATGTTATTGAGATTTTTCTGTTAAATTGTGGGCAAAAAAAATTACTAAAAAATTGGAATAATATATCATTTATAATAAATAAATAAATAAATAATATTATTATGATCATCATTTTGATGAGTTTTGTGATGATATATCAATATGATGATGATAATAATAATAAGAACAATAATTTATTATTATTATTCATAAATGAAAATATTTTAAAAAATAAGAAATATTAGTATTCTAATATTTCATTCTAAATTAACAAATTGAGTTTTGATCTGACATTGAAATTTTGGCTTAAAACTGCAAGGAGCCCTAAAGCTTTTTTGATAGAAGTTTATAAGTGCTTCTCATTATGCTCTGAGATCATGAGCTGCTCATGTATAAAAGAACACAGTGCCACACTTCACTCTGACAAACAGAGCGCTTATACTTATTTCAATCAATCACAGCCTTTGTGTTTAGATGAACGCACTAACCCATATCACGATTTAGTTTTAATATATATATATATATATTTATGCAGCCCTACTGGAGCCCATTAATAGCGTCTAGCGCTTATGATTTCATTAACTGTCACTTACAGGCAACACGTAATATAATATTTATAGAAATTAACGTATTATTCCAAGTTGTTTTATTTTTTTCTAGCTAGTGTTGAGCTGAAACATTAGCAGCTACAATTGCTGCACTACTGACATGTTATATAATAAAATAAAATAATAATTTTATTTGTATGGCAAACCGGCTAGGTAAAATGCCTTTTTAAGAATCCCTGAGTCTGTATATGACCGAGTGTCTGTATCAGGCGTCAGAAGCCCCTACTTTATTAAATGGATGCAATTCACAGCGTAACATAAGAATCTAAAGTGTTCTGAAAGTGTTATGGATCGATTTTTCTCTTTTGAATGCTGTTTTGGCAGACAGAGCTGCATATAAGGCTTTCCACAAGTCCACCCATGTGTTTTTCTTTGGATTATGCTAACAAGCATATTTCCTCAATTGAGTGGATGCAATCTCAATCTTTTACCTCGCCATCATCTCCGTCTATATGTTCGACTGCTGGACTTTTCAAAAGACCAGCGGATCTAATTCTTGAGGAGGTGGACGTCTGGGAACCTATTGACCAGCTTAATGGCAGCGCATTAAAAGCATCCTGGATGACATGGCCTCTCCAACACACAAGTGCCTTGTCTCCCCTTTAAGCCCTGTAATGGATAAGAGCTTGGCCGGAGTCTCATGTCAGCAATATGATTGCCTACTATTTCCTCCTTGCATAAAGATTCACCTCCAGACAAAGTGCTTTTAAAGTCCATATCGGCCGAACCTTCTCAGTGCATCACGGTGATGCGAAACATTGGAGGAATCCGTCCCATCCATTTTTGCATGACAGCAGATAGTTAAGGGCCAGATACAGTGTGTTGACGCTGTTGCGTAGGTTTGCCGGTTTGTTTCGCCTTTTTTTGTCTGATTATGATGTGTTGGCAGCGCTGCAAGACAGGCAGTCGGTATAATCAGCTGAAACAATGGGCCGTAATAGCTGAGAGTCGTAGCCGCTCCTCTCATCAGCTCTCATTATACACACAGACGCTGTGTCGCTATCGCTAGACGACACAGGCGTGGATCAAAGCACTTGCCTGATCGCAGAGAGCTATCGAACAAGCCGTGTTTTGCGGTATACGAGGACGTCCTGCTCTGAAAGTTTATTGCGGTATCAGCAGCACTTGTGGTCTGTTTTGATGGTTCAAGATGAGAGTGTCTGGTTGACCGATGATGTAGTCTCTATCCCCTATATGACTGGACCATGCATAAGAGCCATGTGAAATGCTGAAATCCATATCTCATTTCTTCCATAAAGTATGTGTCGGGAACGCTAGTTAAATGTTGTTTAGAAAGCTTGAGTAATTCACCATTTATAAAAATATGTCAGTGCAAATGCATCTAGCTATTTAAGCTTGATTTCATAAATCGCTGTGCTCCCAAATGCATGTACAGCCTTTAGAAATACCCACTGCCAGTTTCTCTTTCAGGTCAACTCTCATCATGATGAAGTAACAGTTTGAAGAGAATGTTGCTGAACAATTTAGTATAGCTGAATAGCTTGTACCAGACACATTTAAAGGTAGTTGTGTTGCCCACTTAAGTATTTAGGTTTGCAAGTAATTCATCAAAATATTTATTGACATATTTTGTTGATCCTGGAACAACGTTCTTGTCTGGTCTGCAGCACATTCACACCCTATCCGATCCGAAAATTCCAGAAACGTGGCTTTGTCTCAAGAAAAATCCACGTACACATGAAACCAAAGAAACCGACTTACACTACCGGTCAAAAAGTTTAAGATCGGTACGATTTTTTATGTTTTTAAAAGAAGTCTCTTCTGCTCACCAAGGCTGCAATTTTTTGATAAAAAATACACAAAAAACACAGTAATATTGAGAAATATTATGACAATTTAAAATGACTTTTTTTATGTTAATATATATTAAAATGTAATTTATTCCTCTGAAAAAATGCTAAATTTTCAGCATCAATACTCCAGTCTTCAGTGTCACATGATCCTTCACAAATCACTCTAATATGATGATTTTATGCTCCAAAAACATGTATGATTATTATCCAGTTTTTTACATTTTTATTTCAGGATTCTTTGATGAATAGAAAGTTTAAAAGAACAGCTTTTATCTGAAATGGAAAGCTTTTGTTACATTAAACACTACCCTTTAAAAAGTTTGGGGTCAGTAAGAATTTGTATTTTATTTTTGGGGGAAATAAATAAGAAATCAATACTTCTATTCATCAAGGATGAGTTACATTGATCAAAAGTTACAGTAAAGACATTTATAATGTTAGAAAAGATTCTAATTAAATAAATGCTGTTCTTTGAACTTTCTATTCATCAAAGAATCCTGAAATAAAAATGTAAAAAACTGTTTTCAACATGGATAATAATCATACATGTTTTTGGAGCATAAATTCATCATATTAGAGTGATTTGTGAAGGATCATGTGACACTGAAGACTGGAGTAATGATGCTGAAAATTCAGCTTTTTTCAGAGGAATAAATTACATTTTAATATATATTAACATAAAAAAGTCATTTTAAATTGTCATAATATTTCACAATATTACTGTGTTTTTTGTGTATTTTTTATCAAAAAATTGCAGCCTTGGTGAGCAGAAGCGACTTCTTTTAAAAACATAAAAAATCTTACCGACCTTAAACTTTTGACCGGTAGTGTAATACGATGTAGTTTACATGCCAGACCAGTATGTTGCACTATTCTTTTCCCACAGAGATGCACTAAAAACAGAGAAGACGACTTGGACATGGGTATAAACCTTGCACGCTGCATACAATAATAATAGGCTCTGTAGCTTATTCTTATTTATTTATTTTTTTACCAAGAACTTTATTGAACAACATAAACAACTATAAATGACCAGTGTTGGGCATGTTACTTAAAGTAATTCGTTATAGTTAGTTACTTCTCACAAATAATCATTAACGGAAACAGCTTTCTAACGAGAGAAATAGTTATTCGTTGGATTACTCGTTACTGAAAAAAATAACGCCGTTAGTAACGCCGTTTATTTATAATGCCGTAATTCCCATCACTGTAAATGACCTGGTACAAATTATGAAATGCCTTAATCAGACAACAGACAAGCATCACACATAAGAAAGAAAATATAAATAAAGTCATTAATAAAAAATATATTCAATTAAAGGATTAGTTCAGTTTAATTTTTTTTGCTGATAATTTACTCACCCCCATGTCATCCAAGATGTCCATGTCATTCTTTCTTCAGTCTTCAATTAATGAAATTAAACATTACAGGATTTTTCTCCATATAATGGACTTCAATGGGAACCAAACGGTTCAAGGTACAAAAGAGAGGTTCAGTGCAGCTTCAAAGGGCTTTAAACGACACCAGACGATGAATAAGGGTCTTATCTGGCAAAATGATCGGTCATTTAAAAATAAATAAAAACGTTTAAGTTTTATAAGCACAAATGCTCGCCTTGCTTTGTTCTGTGATTCTCTTGTTCGAACTCGTTCATCAAAATGAACAAATCTTTTTCAGAGTCGAAATGAACAAAATGACTCTACCCATGACTATCCCTAAAATCAGAGGGAAATGATAGGTGCATAACATTGATGTAGCACCTAACCCTGTTTGTAAACCTAAACTTGACATAAACTGTAACCTTGTCCCTCAAATCTGATTGGTTGATTGAAATGCTGTTCCAGAACCAACAAAGATGTTGATCCAGGAACGTTTGTGTTTGGTGAAATCATGTTGACTGGGATGAACATGGTTGTAGGAATGTATCTAAATCCATATGCAGGGTGAAGACACCATAATATAAGACCTTTTTGAAGTTCACTAGCATCACAATTACATTGCAGCTGTGCAACGATGCAGCAGTTTCCCTCCAAAAATGTCGTAATGGGTCTCATCATTTTACTGTCAGTCCTCCATTAGCCAACAATTCTCACTTTCCTCCTCCTGTCGTTTTTGTATTCTTTCCTAGGTCGTCATTCTGCGTTCTCATGCTGTGCCTATTTTCCTCCTTTCCTCCTCATCCTCCTTTGCTTTCAATCCCTCTTCCATCGCTCCCCTCCCCCTGCAATCTGTCAGTGGTTGCCATGTCTGCAGTGTCTCCTGAGTCATCAGCAGTGCTGGTGTAATGGTGTGGAACTAGCCAAGGTGAATGGTTATTACTTATTGAGCTCCTGATTGCTGTGCAGAGACTAGCACCCATTTATTAGCACTTGAACAGCATGGGCCCAGAGTAAACCGACTTTCTCCTTATCTGTTTTTGGAATGTGTTATGTTAGCAGTGAAACTGTGGTTGTACCTGACTGTGTGTAAACATGTTAAAACATTTATAAACCTGGTGGGACTTATAGTATATATATATATATATATATATATATATATATATATATATATATATGAAGAGTTCAGATGCAATGCCATTTGAAATTTTCTTCTAAAATGACCATTTTATCAAGCTTGTATATTTAAGTTCAGTAATTTCACTTAAATGACAATTAATAGGTAATCTTCATTGCCATTTAAGTGAAATTACTGAACTTAAATATACAAGCTTGATAAAAATGGTCATTTTAGAAGAAAATTTCAAATGGCATTTAGAGGCTTTTGCATCTGAACTCTTCCTATATATATATATATATATATATATATATATATATATACATATACATACACAATTACTGTTTACAAAAATGTCAGATATTTTATATCTGCATAACATTCATCATGTTTCTGAGGCATTTGTTATATAGATTGTATATATTATATATTGTGAATCTACTTTCTGCAAGATGTATCATATGTTTAAATGCAAATATGACCCTTAACATAAAACGTGATGATTTCACATATCATTAGGGCACTTTAGAAAAACGTAACGTTTTCGCAATTCAGTAGTGAATATGTGGCAACACTGTGGCTGTTATATTTTCTTTCTTTTCCGCTTTGCTAGACTTGCTAATAAATGGACATGCGGCATGCCTGGAACTTTAAATCCATCTTTAAATCCATATGCAAACTTGTTCAAATGTATAGTATGCAAACCAAAGAAGTCTATAATAACTGGAGAAAGATATCTGTTTGCTTTTGCATAACCTAATGGATTCTTATGATATGGAAATGGAAAGCAGTAGCAATTCAGACGAATAAGTTACTTAAAGAGGTCATGAATTGATAAATAAAATGTTCCTTGATCTTTTGACTCTATATAAGTGAGCTATATAAATATCCTGTAAATTTCATAACTCCAAACTTTCTCATTAGTCCAAAATCCACTTTATTGAAAGCAAGCTTCCCAAATGGCTCATTTTGGATTTTGTCACATTATGGTGTAATAGTGTAACAAAAGCTTTCTACCTCTGCAGAAGATCATCAGTTACGTCTGCATTGTTGCCTCTTTAGCCCCGCCCAATTTGTGAATGTCATAAAAATGATTGCTCAAATTATAGTTGTAATTTCCGTTAAACTGTGAACAATCAGCTAGATGTTCACGTCTTGACTCAATAATACGTATTTTCAAAAACTGGTAGTCATTTATTAATGCTTTTACACTTTTAAATGTCCTTTTATTGTTTGATAGCTGAAGTAAGGCTGTCGCGGTTATGGAATTTCCATTGCGAGAGATGTTGAGAGACTCAATAGCGCGATATGTGGTATCACCGCCATTTATTTATTTAATCTGTATGTATTTGTTGCTATATAAATAAAGTTTACGATGTGGGCAGCATAGACAAAAACGAGGACATTTTCAGTAACCAATGTAACCGAAACTAAACAGCGTCTATATGCCCATTGAAAGGCTTTTACTCAGCGCACGCATTGTTTTACTACGGACTTTGAGTGAGTCATTAAAGGGGTGGTTGACTGCTTTTTTTCTTTGCATGATTGTGTTTATGGGGTGCAATATAACATGTATTCCTGGTTTTTCTTTTTTTAAAAGTCTTATTTTTCATAAACTTCACCTTTTATTGTCAGCCGCGCTCTCCTCTATCCCCTGAACGAGCGGTTCACTTCCTGATTCTATGAAAACACTCCCTCAGAAACGTTCGGTGGGCTCAGATTGGTTAGTTTGGGCCGGTGTGTTGTGATTGGCTAAACTGTTGCTCCCGTTGTCCGGAAGATTAACGCCCATTACCTTAACGGGCATGTCATGAGCTCCGGTCCAGATGTAAATATGTGTTGAACTGCAGTAACAGTTTCAGGCAAAATCAGACGGAGAAAGCCGCGATGAAGTGAGTCAAACAAAACCTCACCACACACGGCTCTTAATAAACGTTTCTGAATTATAATTTGCTACTTTTTTTAACTTTATACACGTTTGTTTTACACAATAGCATCTGACTGGCAATAATAGCAACTGACTGGCTACTAATGTGATATTTAAACAGCGTTGGCATGTTTACGTTCTTGATCAAATCGAAAATAACGTCATAAAGCATATTTACATGACAAATACATTTACAACATTAGTACTTATACAAAATTCATGTTTGTACGCGGTTGTCATAGACACGAAATAGCATAACTAAGTGGCTAAAGCCAGCGCTGGCATTTGATAAAACTAAAACATTACGTCCGGAATTATACATGCAAATACATTTAAAATGATTAAGTCTTAGCCTACTTAAAGATTGTGGCCCAACAACTGCTGCTTCTGGTTTTAAAGTTGGATCTGCTTCATGTTTAGTAACAGTTTCTTGTTGAACTCGTTGAACTTGTTGAACTCGTGGAGATTCTAGAAGCTGTCTTCCATAAAATGCGCAGCACAGAGAGCTAGATTATGATCGTCACTTTCAGGAACATAATCAAACATAAATTGTATCCATTGTTGAGGAAGAATAGTGTCCATGGGAAGTCCGAGCACAGAAGACCTGACCGCTGCGTGAACACAACACACTCGACGTGCTGGAGGCTGGAGCTGCTGAAAAATGCGCATGCACTTTTTTGCATTTTCTGGAGGGAGTGGTTGATGCAAATGTGTAGGTTAGTGACGTACCATAATCTAGCTGTAGTCTCAATCGAGTCGTTTTTGTAGGCAATTATACTTCCTGATTTTTAAAAGACGATATCTCTGTTTACACTAAACTTTCAGCGCTGCAACTTTGCAGATACTGTTCATGCACCAACAACATTACACACTATTTGAAATGAAAAAAGTGAAATCGCAGTCAACCCCCCCTTTAATCCGTTCACTCAACGAACACGTTCAAAAAATCTGATTCATTAAAAGATATTTAATGAAACAAGGTGTTAATTATTTTTAACTTTGAGTTCCACTTTTCAAGGCTCAGATGAGCAGCAACGCGTCGAGAGTAACGCTGAAGCTGATGCTTCACTTATTAGAGACCAATATGGCATTGATTCAATGCGTGTCTCGCTGATTTTATCTCCCCGCGGCTTGGGATGCTGACCAGCGCTGCTGCTGACGCGCATTTATGGTAAAAACCTGTGACGTGAACGTTAAAAGGATGATGCAACAAAAAAAAATCGCTTTCCTTTGACACTGCAACCTTTCCACGAATATATATTGACTTCAAAAACAGACGATCTCTCATTCTCTCCTCCGCTTCCGGCTCATGGGACCTTATTTCGGAAAAAATATGTATGGTAGTCAATGGAGAGAGACAACTTCTCTTTTATTCCGTCTGAACTGTGCCCTGAATTACACATATGATGTTTGTCAATTTAAAAGAAAATTCTGAAAGTCAAAAATGTCGCCGTTTGTCATAAAACAGAAGAGTAACTTTTCGTTTTATGTGAAAATCGCTCAATGAACTACATCTCCCGCGAAGTGGAACAACGAGCAAGATCAGCTGCTTGTGTGTGTGCAGTCTGGTACAAAACACTCAGGTATGACGGCGTAAAGTTACGATTATAAACGTAAGACTATAGAAACAATGACAGACGTTAGCTTCAGTAAAGTTAGCTTCATTCATTGAGAGAAAATGTGCGCCTTTGGGGTTTGTAGTCTTTGTAATTACGTATTTTCAGTCTTATACCTCAACGGTTTCAGATCAAACTTCGATTTTCTTTACTTTAAAATGTATCTTTTAAATTGACAAACATCATATGTGCAATTCAGGGCACAATTCAAACGAGATTTTGATGTTGTCTCTCGCCTTTGACTACCATGCAATAGTTTTCTGAAATAAGGTCCCATGGTGGTCGGCCGGAAAGGGGAGGGACTCAGGCTCTCTATAGCCTTATAAAAACCGTGAAAATGGCGGTTGCTGTGGTTACTTGCAATCCTCTGCGGTTGACTTCTCAGTAACGCGTTACTATATTGCAGTTATCGCGACAGCCCTAGGTTGAAGGGTGAGTAGAATTATGTCATCTCAATGTAGCTACTCAGTTTTTATCAATTCAGAAAAAACGTTATTCAGGGATTTGCATTCTGGTTTAAGGTTTAAGTCTATATTGAATTAGTCAGTTCTGTAACATTATCCACCTTTTAAAATTGAGTTATTTTAAATTTTAATTACTGTTTCCTTGAAAGCATAAGAAACTTTATTCTAAAACATTAAGACATCTCCCAGACCCAAACATTTTAAACAGTAGTTTATTTGGTCGCAAACCAATCAAATTTCACTTTATGTAATTTTTTGAAAAGGTCAAGTTAAGACCGGATGCGACAGGCCATTTATTCACAGAGCATCTACCTCAAGGCAGCACAAAAGCTTGTTTCTGGGGAGCACAAACTGAATGGGATTCAAGTTGTCTTGATAGAATCTGGGAGATATATTTGGCTCCATAGATGGCTAATTGCACCAGTGCACCGAGTCCTTTCAGAGCCCTTTTCTTTGCAGCCATTGACAAAGCAGGCTCCGCAGGGCCACATTATTGTGAGGTTCCTTCTAGACAAGAGAACAACACACACACACACACCTAATATTTCACAACCCCTTAACTCAACTGATGTTGGCCACTCTCCCTTTTGTTAAGGGTGCATTTGGCCCCCCGTCCGCTCTCGGTGTTGTGGCTCTTAATGGGTTTCCCTGTGCATTGATTGGAGTCAAGTCCACAGGGAGGCCGCTAGACCGCAGAGGGACCAAAGGCCAAGGCCTGAGGGAGCCGGAGGGACCCTTAACAAGAGGCACAGCAGTAACAGTCTGAACTCCTGTGGCACCGTCACTGCTGCATCTCGCCTATCACTCAAGGGCTTGTCAATCAGAAACATCCAGAATAATAGCCACTGACCGGACATCAGTCAGACCATGCGCCATTTGATAAATAATTTGGCATGATTGCATGAAAAATCAAATCACTCCAGACCCAACCAGAGAAATGGTGCTTTATTTAAAAGACAATTGAAGGACAATAGAGTCTTTGAGACATTACTCATGGCCAGCCATTATTATATGCAGGACTCAACCATACATATTTTTTTCCTGCTTGCCTTTTTGGGCCATTACTTCCGATTTCTGCCTTTCCTGCCTATGTTTTTATTGGCCCCCAACCCAAAACTATTTTATTTGATTATTTATTTTGTGTTGTGTGTTTGTTTTATTTATTTATTTAATTTTTTTTATATTTATTATAATTTTATTTACATGTTTAATTAAACATTTAAAATTGTTAATGTCATGTTTGCAGTTTCTTAAAACCATTTTTAATAAACTAATTTATTTTAAATATTAATAATAATATTTCCACTATTATCACATAATTTTCACACATATTTCTTTAAATATATTTAAATATACTATTGCACATTATACATCTTTCTTTCTTTGCAAGGCATAAAATTATCAAATCAAATTATTTAATGTATAGCCCAAGTCAGCCTTCCTTTTTGTTGAATCCTGTGTATGTGTGTCTCTGATGAATGTTAATTTCTATTCAAGAAAGAAAAAGGAACCCAAAATACTTTATTTATTGTGTATTGCATTTATCCGCCATGGCTTATTTTCATAATAACCGGGCATGTTCAGGGTCAGATTAATTTGTGAAAGCCTTCTTCCATCTCAGAGCGGAGACACAGTATTAGTTTGCTATATTAGAACAATTGAGTTTAACCACCATGTGCAGTTGAAGCAGTGAGTTGCCTGCATTGACTGGCCTGTCAAAGGAAACAAACCCACAGCGCCCGTTTCTAGAGACTCATGACCTCGAGAGAAAGATTGGAGTTGGAGTTTGTTTGAAATTACACTTTTTGGCGAAAAGAAAAATATTGGGGCCTCTATCGATGTGGACAGGGGTCTTATTATGGGGGCTGGAGGTTTTAAGGTTGTGTGATTTCTCATCACATTCGATAAGCACATAATCTATTCCATGAGTTTTACAACTCTATATTTTCTAAAAAGAACTTTCCTTCTGTAATATGTTTTCGAATCCTCCAGTGCATAAGTTATTGCTACTGCTTGGAAATTGTGTATATATAGGGCAATAAATCAAGACCAATAATATTCCACCAGAAATGGCAGCACTATAGTGTCGGGTTGAAGTTCAGACTTGTTTGATATTATGTCTGATAGGGTTTCCCACCATTGTTGCCTTTAACTGTTTACCTTCAAATCAGAAATCCATCCACATGAGCATACAGAGTTAATATGTTGTGCAGCTTGTATTTCATTCTGTTCTTATTGGTAAGTGTATCATATTCTGGTAATATAAATGTTATTTTGCTTTTATTTATTTTTATCACACAGCTCTCTGAAATACTGGATTCTTATTGGTCAGTCACTGCATTCAGCAGTCAGAAGGTGCATTAACGTCATGTCGGAATTAACGTAATTACGAGATTCCGACGTAAAGATTGTCCTCGTAGAACTTTTAAATACAGCTTGTAAACTTGAATTTTTCTGAGAGCTTCAGACTTGTACCTCATGACCATCCCATTGTTGATATAGTTGCATTGCATTTCTGAGTCCGAGAACAGCTCTGAGTTGTCATCTCGTAATTATGGTAGGCTACTTATGTAATCGTTGAAAGATAATGCCTAAAAATGCCAAAATCTAGCTTTATTATTCCCTTATATTACATTCAAGGAGTTATATCATTGATCCTGAATATTATAGAAAGTAAAGCAGTGGGTTCTTATGACTGGGGCCAGTGAGAAACCATAACACCCTAGCAACTGCTCTGATATGTGAACAAATGAGAAATTAGTCATTTTTTATATGTAAGGTTTTCTTGCAAATGCTCCATCATGCTCAATCTCGGTTCTAATAATCTTAGGCCTGTCAGTGGAGATCAATCTAGCATTTGTATTCTGAATTAAGACAAGCCCTGATGACTCTCCTGAGTGCTGGGTTCCTGCTCAAATGTTTTGTGGTGTTTGACCACATTCTCATTTCCTATCATGGCCCCTGCTGAGGAATCAATGTATCACAATCCCACAGAGCCTCATCTGTTTAGATGCTTGATGCCGACAAATTGGCCATCCTGATGACGTATTTTAATGGCTGATTCAGTCCTCATCTAACAATCCACTCTTCTCGTCATTCCAGGATATTCTCAAATTCATAATTAGCTGTTGGGCCAATTCATTTATCTATAGAGTGAATGCCTGTGTGGAATCTGAAATGTAAAATTAAATAAATCTGCATGAGAATGTTTTTAATTGTTGTCACTCTGCATGTGAAAGGAGAATTATGGCTCTATACATAGTTTGTCATTTTGATTAACAGTCCATTAGTTTGTCCCCTCTATGGCAACGGATCCTTTAATTCACTTTTCCACTTTGTCCAAAAAAAACAACCTACAATAAATTGCATTAATGGAATTAAAACACAAGTAAATATGCAGTTTTTAAGCCAAATTACTTTTTCATTTTGTTTTTCCAAGTGTTTCCTGGGGTCACTTGTATAAGAAACACAAATGCAAACGTTCTTCTACAATTTTGCATTTAAACAAATTTCTGTAGTTTTCTATACATCAGAATTTTTGTGATGAATCATTTATAGTTTAAAAATATGTTTTTGTTCTGAGATGTAACATGTTTGGTCACACTTTACAATAGAGTCCCATTATGGTGTTAGTTACCACATTAACTAATTAACTAACAATGACAATGTTTTTTTTATTTATTTCCTGTTTTGGAATTTTTAATGGATGGTGACACATTATATTACTATAATTATGCCAAAATTTTTTATTTTTTAAATTTTAAATTAACAAAAACAAATCTGCTGTGATAGAGAGTTTTAGAGCAATGTTTCCCAATATTTTCCCATTTTCTTTCCCTGAAAATTGCCATTGCACTTTTTTGTTTTTATTATTGGACACTTGGTACATTCTGTTGAACATAATGCGTTGTTAAAACAGTGGAACATGTGTGCGCACATATCACAGAGTGTGTGTGCAAGGGCACAAGTGCAAGAACTGAAGGTGACTATTTTTCCAGAAGGGCCTTTTTAATCAAAAACAAGTAATTAACTTCCTACAGCAAACCACTTTGAAGCTCTGTTCATCGAATAGAACCTAAAGATATAAGATAAGAGGGAAACAAGTGATAAGGGACTACTTAATTCAAAACCTATTGCCGTTAAAAGTGTAAATACTAACTGTATATCAAGAATTAGGATGGAGACCATTTAAAAATGTGTATGAATTATTTGTGTGTATGAATTAAAAGGCTCAAGGCGTATAACCTACAAGGAAGAATTGAACTGTGGAAGCTTGTTTCCGCCACTGAATAAAAAAACAACAACAAATACATAATTGTGACTTTTTATCTCACAATTGCGAGATATGAAGTCAGAATTGCGTGATATAAAGTCAGAATTGCGTGATATAAAGTCAGAATTGCGTGATATAAAGTCAGAATTAGAGATATAAAGTCAGAATTGCATGACAAAGTCGCAATTGCATGTTATAAAGTCCAGAATTGCGAGAATACAAAGTCAGAATTGTGAGATACAAAGTCAGAATTGCGAGACATAAAGTCATAATTGCGTGACAAAGTCAGAATTGCGACTGCGAGATATAAAGTTAGAATTGTGTGACAAAGTCAGAACTGCGAGATATAAAGTCAGAATTGCGTGATATAAAGTCAGAATTGCGTGATATAAAGTCAGAATTGCGAGATATAAAGTCAGAATTGCGTGATATAAAGTCAGAATTGCGAGATATTAAGTCAGAATTGCGAGATATTAAGTCAGAATTGCGTGATATAAAGTCAGAATTGCGAGACATAAAGTCAGAATTGCGTGATATAAAGTCAGAATTGTGAGACAAAAAGTCAGAATTGCTTGATATAAAGTCAGAATTGTGAGACAAAAAGTCAGAATTGCTTGATATAAAGTCAGAATTGCGAGATATAAAGTCAGAATTGCGAGACATAAAGTCAGAATTGCGTGATATAAAGTCAGAATTGCGAGACATAAAGTCAGAATTGCGTAGATATAAAGTCAGAATTGTGAGATATAAAGTCAGAATTGCGTGATATAAAGTCAGAATTGCGAGACATAAAGTCAGAATTGCGTGACATAAAGTCAGAATTGCGACTGCGAGATATAAAGTCAGAATTGCGAGACATAAAGTCAGAATTGTCGATGATATAAAGTCAGAATTGCGAGATATAAAGTCAGAATTGCGTGATATAAAGTCAGAATTGCGTGATATAATCACTTTATATCACGCAATTCTGACTTTATCATATTCATGCAATTCTGACTTTATATCTCAAATTCTGACTTTATATGTCGCAATTCTGACTTTATATCTCTGATTTTTGAGATAAAAAGTCCCAATCATTTTTAAATTTTTTTTATTCAGTGGCGGAAATAAGCTTAGAGGATCGAGTGGCTGCGATATTTAAACATGAGCGAATAAAAGCCTCCTATGCTCAAGGAGAATTTCCCATGTTTTCTGAAGTACCCCAGGAATGTTTCTAAGTTTTATCTGGTTTGTCAGCTCACATCTCATTTCTTGTTTCTTCTTGAGACGCTTCATGAATGGCTTCGGTGCTAATCTGTTTACAGAAGCCCGGCTGAAGGAAGAAGCCTAGCCGAGCTAATTTCACCTCATTTCTCTTAGCGTTTACCTGCTGTTTGTGTTTGCCACTCTCAAGTCTCCGGCATAGCACTCAGATCGTAATGGCTGTTCCCTGCATCAAGGCGCTCTCACTCCGCTAAGATAATTGCTATTATGGCTCACAATAGCCGTAATGGTGCTAACGGTCGTTGTGAAGAAATGATGCAGCTGATGACGGCCACTGGGTCTGTTATTAAAAAGAAAGGAGGCTGCTCCAATCAGCCGCAGACCGCCATTAGCCTAGCATGCCCATTCATCAATGTCACTCTGAATAGAAGCAGTCAGGATGGGGGTGGAAGGGGATGTTGAGAGACTCTGGAAGGGGGAGGGGCGAGGCGAGGCACGCGTTACCCAAGTCGCCAGGTCTGTCGTCTGGCTGCGTGTGCACTCTGACTCCCAGGCCTCATGGGCCTGCTAATCTGTGGGCACAGAGGAAGCCATTGGAAGGGGGAGGAGAGGTGCACGACTGAGATAGCATATCGCCTTGCACACACAGCACTCGCTATAGCCTGATCCCCTCTTGCACAACCATTTCCAATCGCTTTTCACAGGCTCTCTTCACCACAGAATGGGGAAAACAGAAGCGCTGAGAGCTGCACTGTCTGGTCCATTTTTACCTTCTCCTTTCGACACACACACACGTCTCCACAAGACTGCTCTTTGAAGTTGCTTGAGCAAGCATTATTCAGTATTTCAAATCCATCCTTCATCCCAATGCTAATTTTAGGATTTTTTGTCACCGTTTTTGTCTTGAATTCATATTCATTAAATCTAGCCTATTTTACTGTGACTGTAATAACAAATGATATACTTAATACAAATGTCCTATTTATTCTATATTCTCAAATCATGATGAATCTATTTTTTTCAGGATTCTTTGGTGAAAGTTTAAAAGAACCACATTAATTTTACATAGAAATAATTTGTAACATAGTGTATGTCTTTATTGACAATATTGATCAATTTATTGCATCCTTACCCTAAAGGGATACTCCACTTTTTTTGGACATAGGCTCATTTTACAACTCCCCCAGAGTTTAAACAGTTGAGTTTTACCGTTTTCGAATGTATTCAGACGATTTTCTGATATTTAGAAGAACTTCAGTAGCTGGACAGTTTCCTGGTCTCATTGACTTCCATAGTATATATTCTTTTCCTACTATGGAAGTCAATGAGAGCCAGAAACTGTCTGGTTCCCTGATATTTCTCCTAAATATCAGAAAATCGATCTGAATGCATTCGAAAGCGATAAAACTCAAATGGGGTTATTGTAAAATGAGCCTATTTCCAAAAAAAGTGGAGCATCCCTTTAATGAATAATAGCGTTCCTTTATTTTTACTTTTTTATTTGACTGACCTGACATATTGTGAAGAACTTAGGCCTTGTGGTTGTTTTAGTATTAATTTGTACAGAAAAAGACAATAATGTTTTAACTACACCATCATTCTAAATTAGCTGAGTATTTTGACTAAATAATGTTTTTTTATTTATTTTGCACTCGTCTAAAAGACCATCGGTGACTGATTGGAGGCTTCTTGTCACAGACTTTGAAACATGAAAGGCAGACAAGTCTGGTTTTAAGCTTCAAAGTGTAACTGACACAAGTCAAGCTTCTGAGCACAATAGCGATCAAAGAACTGTGTTCTATAAGTTTGCTATTCATAAGGGAATGCTATTGACTTATTTCGGGCAGTCCTTTCTGGCAGGATAGTTTCACTCTTGGGGCAAAATGCCCAAAATGTTATCTTCCTCCTTCATTAAAGTCACTGCAGAGTAATCAATGAGTCTCAGCTCTGAAAACATTTGTCCTGGCTCTTTTTTCTCACTCACTCTTGCCTGTCAGAAAAACATCACTCATGCTGAAAACCCAGCATGCACTTGAATCACTTTTTAATCCATTCATTTAAATCAGATTAACTGACTCACTAGAATGAATCATTCTTCCCAATGTGCTAAACAGGAGAAAGAACCGATTCATCTAACTACTTACTGATAAATATTGATAATTTAATACTTTTAGTTAGTTGCACCACTGGATAAGAGCTGATAGAGTAATGTCAGTGGCGTAGTAGGAGTAGGGCTAGCTGGGATAGATCAATGAAGACCTGAAAAAGGAAACCGAGAGCTATGAACATGGAAGTAAATGAGTGTAGCCATGCCTGCAGGATCTTCAAAGTGGGAGGGAGAGAACATTAGTTTGCTAGTTTGAATTCTCAGCCAGTGGATCACTCAATTTTCTATCTATTAGGGATATACAGCATCTCACTATACTGTATCTAACAATCTGTCCAGATGAGAAGCAGAGTCAGTCGACACTAGCCTAAAAAGATCATTCCTTTATATCCTAGAATCAGATCCCAGATTGATTCCTGTACTGTGATGGATTTTGTGCCATGTTTCAGATCATGGAGGGTTTGAAAGATGCTATTTAAAGTAATTGAGCCCCTGTTGGATTTACGCTTCTTTAGAGTATATTCATTTGAAGTTTGAAAAAGTGTTTGCTTCACAAAAAGGGAAATTGGGAGCTGCATAAACGGAAAAAAATATAGACAGACAGAAAGACAAGACAGGATGGAGATGGATGGATGGATGGATGGATGGATGGATGAAGATAGATGGATGGATGGAGATAGATGGATACATAGATGGATGGATGGATGGATGAAGATAGATGGATGGATGGAGATAGATGGATACATAGATAGATGGATGGATGGATGAAGATAGATGGATGGATGAGAGATAGATGGATACATAGATGGATGGATGGATGGATGAAGATAGATGGATGGATGGAGATAGATGGATACATAGATGGATGGATGGATGGATGGATGGATGGATGGATGAAGATAGATGGATGGATGGAGATAGATGGATACATAGATGGATGGATGGATGGATGAAGATAGATGGATGGATGGAGATAGATGGATACATAGATAGATGGATGGATGGATGAAGATAGATGGATGGATGGAGATAGATGGATACATAGATGGATGGATGGATGGATGAAAGATAGATGGATGGATGGAGATAGATGGATACATAGATGGATGGATGGATGGATGGATGGATGGATGGATGGATGAAGATAGATGGATGGATGGAGATAGATGGATACAGATAGATGGATGGATGGATGGATGAAGATAGATGGATGGATGGAGATAGATGGATACATAGATAGATGGATGGATGGATGAAGATAGATGGATGGATGGAGATAGATGGATACATAGATGGATGGATAGGATGGATGAAGATAGATGGATGGATGGAGATAGATGGATACATAGATGGATGGATGGATGGATGAAGATAGATGGATGGATGGAGATAGATGGATACATAGATAGATGGATGGATGGAGATAGATGGATACATAGCTAGATAGATGGATGGATGGATGAAGATAGACATGGATGGATGGATGGAGATGGATACATAGATGGATGGATGGATGGATGGATGGATGAAGATAGATGGATGGATGGAGATAGATGGATACATAGATGGATGGATACATAGATGGATGGATGGATGGATGAAGATAGATGTATGGATGGAGATAGATGGATAGATGGATACATAGATAGATGGATGGATGGAGATAGATGGATACATAGCTAGATAGATGGATGGATGGATGAAGATAGACATAGATGGATGGATGGAGATGGATACATAGATGGATGGATGGATGGATGGATGGATGAAGATAGATGGATAGAGATGGATGGATGGAGATAGATGGATAGATAGATAGATAATAGATAGAAGAAGATAGATAGATAGATTTGATGGATGTTTTTACTGTGATATTACTTTATATAGCTTTGAAAAACTATTTGCTTCACAAAAAAAGGGTAATTTGGAGTTTAAAAAACTGCATATGTTTTCAAACTTCAGAAACAACACAATATATATATATATATATATATATATATATATATATATATATATATATATATATATATATATATATATATATATATATATATATAATTTAATCTTTGTAACTTATAATTTACATTTATTTATAACTTTATCTTGTGTTTGGTTAAATGCCGCTTAATATTTGTCTGACAGTCCAAGTTGTCTTTTCTTTAAGGAGCTCTACATATTTAATAGAATATTTATAGCTATGGTGTGCGGAGCTGAAATAGAGCAGCACTAACTCGAAGAGCGCTGCGCAGGAATGGCATTGGCTGGCAGAGAGTGCAAATGCCAGCACGGATAAAGACTTTCCCGTGATTAGCCTCATTATTCAGACAGATTTTTCGGCTTTACCGAAAAAGGCTCCTAGGCATCATAGTTATTCATCCAAAACCCGGACAGAACAGTCTAAGAGAGCGGAAATGTTTGCTTCAGGGGTGGGACTGTCATGCCACTGTCTTCCTTATTAGACCCCATGCCCTCTACCGTTCTTCATCCTTAAATGTTAAATTTTAACATGTCAGTGATGTTTATTCATGAAAATGGTTTTGGGAGCCCCTCTTCTTGTGAAGAATATCATTGTACAAGTTGTCCCTGCCCAAACTTTGAATGCTTGAGGTGCGAAGAAAATGTAATGAACAAATTCATGCCACTGTTTCTTCTCCTAGTTTTAATTATTAGTTAGTGAGAATACGATATTTTGTCTGTTTGTCGAGAACAAGGTAATTAGGGAGCACCAAAAAGATGTTTTTGTCCTAGTAATTTCCCTGGCTTTGATGAATAAATGATTTAAGCACGACTATATTCATACTTGAACTTCTTGAAAAATTCATTTTGAGAGCCAATAGATGTTATTTTTCTTTCTTGATACATTAATGAAGCCCTGACTCTTTCAGCCCAAGCCAAAAGAGCTTCTGATCAGTAGTGATTAATAAAATGTAAAGCACTATACATGTATGAATTTTAATGATGTTGTGGGAGGGGCAAATCAAAGGACCGGGGTGGCAGGGAATACTTTGGCACATGGCACTGGATTAACTAGGGGGTATAGAGAAGATGCAGAGAGCGAGGGATGGATGGATGGATGGATGAAGAATGCTTCATAATACCCCACTCCCCTCCCCTCGGTTGTGTCTTCCTCCCCCCAACCTCCTCGGCTGAGAGGAAAGCGTGCCACGCTTAGATTTGAGCCATTAATATTCTGTCTCGACTCATTGTCTTTGCCTGCTGACATTTACATTTAGATTGTTTATCTGACTGTGGGGGTGTTCTAACCATTAATGAATATGCTTCTGTTGTTCCAGAAAGGCGGCAATTACCGGCTCTGCGTTAAGATAATGAAAGTAGAGAGAAGTGGTAGGTGGGCATTAGCCACGGCGGAGAAAAGGCCTTGGTGCGATTGTGCTTTTTTACACACTGCAGCAAGGGATGAACTGGAGGAGCACGAAGGACTTTGTGCCGCTTTCCCTGTCGTTCTGCAGTCACATCTCTCCCGGTCTCTTGGTTAGATATAATGAGGGGTTCAGGCATAAACACGCGTGCTAGCTTGCAGCTTCTTCGGCTTGCGCTTCTTATAATGCAAGTTTTAGGCCTCACTGTCAAAAATTTTCTGTCTGCATTAGGGGGAAAAACATCTCATTTGGAAAACATTTCAGTAATATTTTAGTTGTTTATTATTAAACTGTATATACAACTTTTGTATATATATATGTGTATATATATTCTTAGGTTAAACTTTTTAAATTTTTATATAATATATATATATATATATATATATATATATAATGAAAATAACAATTAAAATGTTTAATCTAAGATATATATATATATATATATATATATATATATATATATATATATATATATATATATATTAGGGCTGTCAAATGATTAATCGTGATTAATCACATCCATAATAAAAAAAATTGTTTACATAATATGTGTGGATGCACTGTGTATAATTATTTTATATATATAAATACACACACATGCTTGTATAAATGTATGTACAGTATATCCTGTATATAGATTTATATATACTTTATATTATATATATATATATATAAATATCAATTTTGTATATAATATTTTTTTTCTAAAATATACATGAATGTTTGTGTATTTATACAAAATAATTATACACAGTGCACCCACATATCTTATGTAAACAAAAACTTTTATTTTGGATGTGATTAATCGTGATTAATCATTTGACAGCCCTAATATATATATATATATATATATATATATATATATATATATATATATATATATATATATATATATATATATTCTTAATTTAAACATTTGTAATTGTTATTTTATCATTTATATAATAATGTGTTTTAAGTATTGATTTAATTAAATTTTTTTAGTTCATTGACTATTAAATTGATATAATAAATGATATATGAATATATATTCTTAAAATATATTAAGCCAACAATGTTGTTCTTGTGTACAGTAAGCATGGCGTAGTGATGTCTGGAAGCCCCTAAAGTGACATTTGCATCATTTGTTCAGATTACAAAAGACATGAATCATTTTAATTCTTTTCAGTTAATCAAATGAACCAAATATGTCTTAACAATTCATTCGTGAATCAGTCTGAACTAGTGAATCAGTCTGAATTACTGACAGTAAAGGTCATGTTAGTTCATAGCCATTTTCTTTAATACTATCTGCCTCCAAGCACCTGTCAATCTCAGCATCTGTGTTCTGAGGTCACACAGAGAGCTGAGTGCTTTGGATTCAACATGATGGTATGGGTTGAGTATGTAACCATACACTATAAAATACAGCTAAGGTGAGTGCTGGCCATTAGAGAGCAGGAGCGGAATAGAGAGGGTAATAGAGAGCTCTGTAGCTCAGCGAGGCTGGAAGTTACAACTAGTCTAGTTTGGACATAAATTGACATAAATGGACACTTAAAGTTACAACTTACGCACTATTGAATATTTTTTGCATTGCACTATTAAACTTAGTTGAAGCATGACTCAACATTTAAACTAAATATTTACCTCCGATCAGGAGTAACGGTTGGAATAGCTGAACTGCATCAGTAAGCGCTTGTTTTACCTGACATACTAATTTTTTAGATATACTGTATGATAATGCTGAAATATACCCTTACTTTATAAGAGAAAACATTATGTGAATATACAATGCATTTTCTTCCATATGACATTTCGTCGAAATACTACGCACATGGCACCCTTTAGCGTCAATATAACACGCACTGTTTTGGGTAGGTTTAGGTCTGGGGTAGGGCGTGCGTCTCATATTGACGCAAAAGGGGGCCATGTGCATAGTATTTCAACGAAATGTCATATAGCGCCACCTATATGACGCCAAGGATGAGAACGGCTTGAAATATTACTATTTTGTTTGGGTCATCAACACCAACCCGTCCTAAGGCATCGGTCCGTATTGTGCATGTCAAATAAAATAAGTCATAATAAATAAGTCATTTCTTGTGTTTTTTTGTATTAGTATTTATTTATTAATCCTTATTTCATTTTAAATACGGTTTCTAAATGTTATTTATGCTACATATAAACTTATTATGATCTTGGTTAAGTAGTATCCTATTTAATCAATTTATTTTTATAGTTACGAAAGGCAAAAGTTAGAGATGATGGATAAATGAAATTCACAAAATTTCAACACAAATTCAAAGTTGTGTCTTGAGAGATGGCAGCAGGCAATTGAACTCAACCTCAAATCATACTCAACCTGCTTGCAATCACATCATTATCTATTGGCCACAGCTGATTGGTTCCTGCTGTATCAGTAGCCAATGCGCTCACTTCAAATACTTGGTTAGCATTTGCCTTAGCAGTGCAGTGCGCTTTCAGAAACCCTCCCCCTTCCCCAGTTCCACCTGTATATCTATTCAGCCATGACCAAAATATGACATTGTTATACCCATTACCATGCCAAACATTCTGAGTTGTCATGACAGAACTTCTGTTCACAACTTTTGTTTAATGAGCATTTTTATCCATTCTATTCACCTTTTCACAATGCTTCATGGGATTGTAGTCTCTTCCTGAACAAAGCCGTTCCAGTACACAGGCGTGTACCTTTTATACCTGTATTTTTTTTCCAATTTAAGTAGAAATTACGAATGGCTTGTGGCGCAACCCTACCCTGGTCACTCTTCTCTCACTGAAAGGCAATAGTACAGCCACTGACCAACCCCTCAGCTCTTGCCAGTTCTTATAGTAAGGCAAGCTACTTTTCAAAATGACGCACTGCAGATCAATAAGACTATTCCACTGCCTCACACTGCAGAACCAGGCCTGAGCAACATATGGTGGGTGATCTGAATGGCCTGCTTTTAAGTGATTTTGAAAGCCTGTAGCATGTGTGCAGTTTGCAGATTACCTTTATGTAAAGAACACCTAGATGACACGCATGGATTACTGTATTTTGTTACATGCAGTGTGCGTGACATGTCAGTTTCAAGTGTGACGAAAGAACTGAAAGCAGTATCAGCCACGTTTTTTCTTTTCAATCCTTTTTCATACATTATTTGATTGGACTGGCAAAATGTAATATTATTTGAAAAATTTAATATTATAAGATAAGATATTAAATATTAAAAAGTGAAATAATTTTGTACAAAGTGAAAAATGAAATTTGACAAAAGTATTTTAGGTCCGTTTAGAACATTTATTGTACGGCATGCCTTTTTTAAGTGTACAGTGGAAGCATGGGTTGTTGATTTAAAATCAAAATAGCACTTTTTTTAATTCCTTCTTTTCCATGGAAGACATAAGATGATTTTTTTAAAGAATTTCCTGTCTGTCTGTATAAGGCCGTCAAGCTCCAAAATGACAAAGAAAGCACTAAACTGTACAAGTGGTACTACTCTTCAATGTATCACAACACTGGCTTAAATGATTTGTATGGATAATCCAATGATTTGGATGAATTGGACTGATTTTGCTTCTCATATTAGTCAGACTATCATAAGTGCAAGAGTTAAATGGACCACTTTTATGTTACTTTTATGGGGTTTTGTGTCCTTTCTGATTTATGCTATTTCTGAAAAGAGCAACCAGGATATTTTCTTCAAAAAAAAATAAAAGAAACAAAAATAATAAAGAAAGTTTTTGAAATGCCACGAGTGTAAGTGAATTGATAATAGACATTTCATTATAGTGTGAAACAATTCTTATTCTTCTAGCCGATGTTTTCTCTGTTTTTTTAGTTGATTGATATTGAATGAATAGACTACATGGAATTTTTGCTCAATGTACTGTGCGCTGTAAGAGAGTGTTGAGCGGTTGAAAACAGATCAGCACAGAGAGTCTGAATGTAAAAGTGATTTAATGAAGTCTGTTCTAATGCTTCTCTTCAGTCCACTTACACAGATTAGATTAGAACTGTGGCTTCCACAGAAAGCCTTTCTTTTCACTGCATTGTTCGAGTGCCATTTTAATCCTAAAATGGAAAGGTTTACTGTGCCAAAAGAAGATTTGCACTCTGTTTCACCACCAATTGGTATATATTTGTTTTATCATCATTTAACACGGCCAGTATTTCAGCAAGCCCCTTGTGAAACACACCACTGGCCTTGCATGCTAACACATTTTATAGATATGACTTTGAAATGAATGAAAATGGGGACAACAATGGACTGTAAAAAAATATTGTTGGTTTAACTTAAAAAAATAAGTAACCTGGTTGCCTTAAATTTTAAGTTCATTGAAATGGAAAAATTGAGTTAATACAATGAAGGAGATTAATTTAATCACTAGAAATTAAAAATATTATGTTATCTGAACTAGGGATGCAGGATATATCGGCCACATTATCGGTATCTGGCCGATATATGATCATTTTTAATGTTATCAATATCGGCCCTACAAGAACATTTAGCCGATATCTAAAAGCCGATAAATAATGTATTATTTTCTTTAGCTGAGGCACTTTGCTTTTAAATTGCTTGAAATACAATTGAAATCACTTTAAAAAAGGAAAAGCCAGTTAAAGTGCAAAATGTGCAGCGCAAGTCTGTCATATCGGCTAAACAACATTAAAATAAGAACATCATAATTGTGTTTGTATCTTGACTTTTAATGAGGAGAATTTTTTTATAATCAGGCTCTTAAAAAATGTCAAAAAATTTGGATTTAGATTTATCGGCCAATGTATCGGTTATCGGCTTTCAAATATAACGAATTATCGGTTATCGGTATCGGCCAAAATTGTCATATCGGTGCATCCTGAATCTGAACTATACAGTTGATTTGACAAAGGAAAAATGTTGTGATTACAAATCATGAAAATATATATTTTTTTACAGTGTGGACTATTTATTTATTTTTATTTAACAGAAAAAAATAGCCAATAATGGATTTTTTTCCTTTTATTTATTGAACCAACAACGAACCAACAATGGACTGAACTTTTATTTTATTTATTTTTTAAATAAATGTTCACCCAATGGAACATTACATTTATATATTTAATTGATCAGATATTTTAGTTTGTTTAACTATTTTATTTATTTAATTGAACACATTTTTTAAATAACCGACTGTACATTTATTAAATAATTTATCTATTTATTTATTTGGAGCATAATTAACTTGACATTGAAGCTTTCCCCTAGCTAAAAGTGGTTGACGTTCAGGATTAGTGTGGCCGTGAGTGAGTTACAGTGAACTGCATGCATTGGCATGCCCTGCTGCCATGGCAACATACTCATACAGTACGTGCATGTAGAAGCTCCGGCATGGCTGCGCCCAGATGTTGAACTCAGTAACCTCTATTTATTCTAATCCACGCAACGGTTTTCCATGCCTTGGCCGCATCTGTATCCCTGTCACATGTTAAAACATCCCATTGACATACATTGATCCGGCCAGGTGTTGTTTCACCTCCCCTTCTTTAACCTTCCCTATGTCCTTTCCCATCTTCCTGGTGCTCCTAAGTAAAAGATAAAGGAATAAAGCCAAAACTTATGGGTTGAACTTAATGAGCTGCATAGGAATAGAGCCGCTATCCTCCTGGAAGTTCTTCCATACAGTGAGTTGTGGTGCTTTTGCGTCGGGAAGAACACATTATGAAGTCCTGTTGACATTGTGTTGATTTATAAGGGCATTCTCCATTGTTTCCCCTGTGTCCTGCAGCTAAGCACGACTGTGAATGGTAACAGGACAGTGCCACCGTTCCCAGAGGGATTGCAGATGGTCTTATTCGGTAAGTGATCCGAGCTGTGAGATGTGTGTGTGTGTGTGTGTGATCGCGGCGTGGGGCAGACCGAACGGCAGTGGAAGGTAATTAGTCCCCTCATTCACCCCCTCATCCCCTTGAAGAAGTGCAAAACCAAAACTGCAAAAGGATGAGGAAAATAAAGGGAGGGGTGTGCCGATTAATTGCAGACTGCTGATTAGGATCTCTTTAATAAATGCATTTGTTCAGCCTCCTTTTTTTCTTTATTTAGGCCTCAAACTGTGTAATTCATCATGGCAGACAGGAATTAAACGGCTGTTTTATCACAGGGTCTTGAATACAAATAAAATAATATTCAAAGTATGTATGCGTTTTTGCAAATCACAAACCCCCCGTTGAGAGCGACGAAGGGTAACTCAGGTAGCTTTGACTCCGTGAAAATGTGCCATTCTTCCTGCTAGACACAGCACAGCGCTCACCCTCATTTACCGAACATTGACGTCCCCCGTGTGAAAGCATCATCTTATAGTCTTGGCGTTCGGGTGTCCCTCTGGGCCGGCGTAATTGAGCTCCAGATTCTAGATTTTCTATCATACGCCTTATGCTCGCTTCTCTACAGCAGCTTGCAAATCAGAGAAATCTGGTCAAGCTGACAGTCGTGTACGTTTTTTTTCTTCTTTCAACAATTGAATTACTTTCCACCCGTCGGATGTTGCAGTAGATAACGATATACTAGTTACCCTCTAATTTATTATTACTGTTATAGTATTATTTGGTAATAAATACTTACAGCGGGTGTTTTATGTTTTATGGTGGTTGATATGTTTTTATTGGCCCGGAGTAAATGCGTGATGGAGGAGTCTTTAGTTTTATGGGATTGTAAATTCATAGCTAAAATATAGAGCTTTGAATAGAAAAAATAGGATCTGATTTAACACCAGTGGGAAGGTGCTAGAGGAGGCTCGTTCCCAGCAGAACAGCAAAAACACACGGCAAAGAGAATTTGGTGAGGGAAAATACTTTTTTTCTCACCTAAAGAAGAGAGTTTTTATGTTTTTGAAAGAAGCCGGTTGCATTTATTTGATCTAAAAAACTTTTCAATGGTAGTATACACTGCAGAATCTTAATGCCTATCTAATTTGAATGGGATAGTTCGCCCCCAAATTAAAATTGTGTCATTATTTAGTTTTTCCAGAGATGTATAGTAATGAAGTAGAACTACTTAAGTACTGTATTTAAGTACTAAAATGCTGTATCTGTACTCTACTAGAGTATTGTTTTTTTTCTCATACTTCTACTTTTACTTCAGTAGATATATTCGATGAATTTAATACTTTTACTTCGATATTTTTTAAATTTTTTCTAATTCATTCATTGCACGTTGGTTTTCATGCTGCCTAAATCACACACCAGTTTTATAGGGTAATGGTATTGATTGACACGCACATTGACAACTAATGCAAGGATTGTCCTACAATGAAAATTTTTTGCGGCCGCCGAAGCAAATTTTTATCCGCCAAAGCGCCTTATTTGATTAGTTTAAACTTTTGACTGCTTTCTTTAATAATTACATGACACAATACTTGTACTTTTACTTTTAGTACTTAAGTAGTGAATTTTAAAATAAACTACTTGCAATACTTAAGTACAAAAAGTTTTGAATACTTTAGTACTTCTACTTAAGTGTTGTGCTTAAAGAGCACTTCAACTTCTACTCAAGTCACTTTTTTGATAGAGCACTTGCACTTTTACTCAAGTCCTGGTTTCTAGTACTTTATACATCTGTTTTTTTCCATGTTTGGAAATTTTCTATAAAGTAGGTTTTCTGTCAAGCTCCAAAGCCAAAAAAATCTTAAAAGTATTATAAAAGCGGTCCATATGACTCCATATGCACTAAATTCCATGTCTTTTGAAGCTGTATGATAGCTTTATTGAGGAAAGGGTAGTCATTTGGGCTACTTTTCTGTTCCTTGGTGTTTTTTGAACAATTGAACATGGTGTTAGAAACCCAAAGTCATGGGTTTAATTTTCAATGGAATGCATGAAATGTATGTGTATAGTTTGTCAATGTATACTTTAAATGCATTTAAAAGTGTCCATCAAATGCATACGTTCTCAATACTATCTTTTAAATTTCTGGAAATAATAAAAAAATATAATGATTTGGATCAGTCTGTGGCTGAAATATTCTATTAGAATAGGGCTGTCAAATCGATTAATCACAATTAATCGCATCCAAAATAAAAGTTTGTGTTTACATAATATATGTGGGTGCACTGTGTATAATTATTTTCTATATATTTATTTTGCAATGCAATTAATCACGATTAATCGTTTGACAGCCCTAATTAGGAATATTTATTTTTTTCTTTTATGTTTTTAACACAGGTATGGGCTGTTTCTGGGAAGCGGAGAGGAAATTCTGGCAGCAAAAGGGGGTCTCATTTCACTCAAGTGGGCTATTCTGGTGGTTACACCCTAAACCCGACCTATGAGGAGGTGTGCACAGGTATGTCTCTGATTACCATTTTTGCAAGCTGTCAGTCACTCCACAATTGTCTATGGAGCTCCAGCCACATGAAGAATGTGTGCACAAATTGAGGATCACAAATTATACATGAACTGTATTGGTGTTGAATGGTATCTTTGAGAGAATGCACTAATAGAAGAGAACAGAATTTGTACTGTAATTATAGTCTTGTTCTCTTTCGTAACATCTGTAAGCATCCAGATGGCTTTCATATATGCTTATTCTTAATAGGATAACGCTTGCTCATATAGCAATTATCCAGTAACTGGCTAATATACCAATACAAAACAACACATGCTCATACTGTCTAGCTTTGCCCATCCAAAAATCACTATGAAGCTTCTGCTTGAATGCAGTAATCAAGATGGGTGTTTTTGACATGGCTGGGTTTGCCTTTAGCTGTGCCAGCTGTTGGTCTATTATTATTATTATTATTATTATTAGTAGTAGTATTTAGGTCCAAGCTTCCCCTTCCTTATACTACAGGAATAGTATACTTATACCTTATACTTCTATACATTAGAATTAGAATAGTAGGCTTTTCCTTAAAAAAAAAAAACAAGATGGGAAAACAGAATAGGAATGCAGCAATCCTATTTTATTTTTTATACACTGTGTCACTCAACAAGAATGCATTAAAGGAGTAGTTCACTTTTAAAAGTTTCACTTTTGCTGATAATTTACTCACCCCCATGTCATCCAAGATGTCCATGTCTTTCTTTTCTTCAGTCGAAAAGAAATTAAGGTTTTTGATGAAAACATTCCAGGATTTTAGACCCTTATTCATCGTCTGGTGTCGTTTAAAGCCCTTTGAAGCTGCACTGAAACTCTCATTTGGACCTTGAACCATTTGGTTCCTAATTAAGTCCATTATATGGAGAAAATCCTGGAATGTTTTCATCAAAAACCTTAATTTCTTTTCAACTGAATAAAGAAAGACGTGGACATCTTGGATATATGGAATAATAAACTGATTGATGAATTAAGCATAACATGAGAAATTATTCAGCAACACTTTATTTAAAGTTTAATTGCGCCTATGAGTTGTCTTTAATATCAATCAGTGGGGGAAATTCATCTAAAAGTTGATGAGTGTGTTTTGTTTACTATATTTAGCTATGAAAATAGTTTACCAAAGACAAAATTTAACAAATAAGAGAAAAATAAAACAAGGTGAAGTACTTTTCATTTTTAAAGTATTTAGGTTTATTTATTACACAAGCATTTAAACAGTAGAGCAAACAAAGAACACACATTTTTCAAATAAACACAAGATTGCTACCATTAATTTTTTTTTTTACTTTGCAATGCAAAAAAATAAAAAATGCACTAATGATTGTTTTTGAAAAATAAATTAAATTAAATTAATTTTACATTCGGAGTACAGATGTATTTAGCTGATGATTTTCTCAGCTCAAACTTACTCTGGTAGTTTTTCTCAGCCTAGAAAAGCATGACGGGCCTGGGCTTTGATCTCCCGAGCTTTCCCATGTGTTCAGTCACTGTGATTTCCTATCGAGTGAATTTGCTTTAATGGTCTCTCACAGAGTATGCACAGCTATTTCTTACTGCGAAGTTAAGACACAAACATGCATCTCACTGCAGGGCATTTTATTTAAATTCCTTCTTTTTCTTCAAAACTGTACATTTTGAGAATCAAAGCTGTTTAAAGCTGGGTGTGATGATTCGGCAGGTGGTCCATCACTACAACGGGTGTATTTCAGCGTGGGGTGCTGAAAACAGGGAGCTGTCCATTGGCTGGTGCTGAAATGCATGCTGGTGCTGAAATAGTTGGCAACACTCTGTGCTCCTCCACAGGGGTTGAATGCTGACATCCTTTTGAAACAAGTAACAGGATTTCAGAAGAAATGGGAAGATAAGGTTGGTGTTTATGTTGCGCTCTTAGATATGACTTGCGAATGCATTGCTTCATTTCTTTCAAAAAAATATTTTTCAAAACCTAGTGAGCTGCCTCACTTCACTTCTAAGTAGGTCTGTGAAACGATTAATCGCGATTAATCGAATCCAAAATAAAAGTTTGTGTGAACATAATATATGTGTGTGTGGTGTGTATAATTATTTTGTATATATAAATAATACACATATATGCACATTTTAAATATATAAATACACACACATTTAAGAAAAATTTGTTATTAATATATAAAATATTTATATTTACAGTATAATATTAAATTTGTATAAATATATGTATAAAGTTTATACATGCAAATATTTTTTAAATATATACATGCATGTGTGTGTATTTATGTATACACATTAATTCTAAACACTACATATGAATTATGTAAACACAAACTTTTATTTTGGATGCGATTCATCGTGATTAATCGTTTTCACAGCCCTGCTTCTAAGGCAGGATCTTAACTAAATGAAACCTCATAAGTGACTAAATGCACTACATAAGCAGAGTACCATACGAAATATGGCTCAGAATTATAGTCTATAGTAGGAACAGGTTCAATGAAGACTGCTGAATAAAATAAGCTTTGCCATTAAATTACAAGAATTAATTATTTCTATAAAATCTATAAAAATAGAAAACTGTTATATTAAACACAGCATTTTATTAAACTTGATATATATATATACTCTTTATTTAATATTGAATTGATTATATGTGTATCTCCAGTCCTTTTTCTTTATTGCACCATCTTGAGAGATTTTTCATTTTTTTTACAGAGCTTGTCAGAGTGCATTCTGGGATTTTTTCCTCCCAGTACATTCGGGAGTCTGCCTTGATGTCTAAAAATATAGGCAGCCTGCTAGGCTTTGTAGCAGTACGATCATACACAGGATTTAACTTATGCACCTGAGGGGGAGGGGATGTGCCATGATCCTTAAATGCTCTCTCTCTCTTTCCGTGTTAATCTCAGTCCCGTCTGCACAAGACCTTGTGTCAACAGGAGATTAAAGGGTACAGACATGTCCGCCAAGCAGAAACATGCACTAAAGATAAAGCCACCAATGCAAACAATCATATAAAATAGCATCTTATAGGTCATTCTACATAGCGGGTGATATTTTCCCCCTTCACAAAAAGATGTGTAAAAAAACAAACTCTATATTTGATGTCAGCTTGCATTTTTTTCTTGCAGTTCATATATACATATATATATACACACTACCGGTCAAAAGTTTAAGATTGGTACGATTTTTTATGTTTTAATAAGTCTCTTCTGCTCACCAAGGCTGCAATTTTTTGATAAAAAATACACAAAAAACACAGTAATATTGTGAAATATTATGACAATTTAAAATGACTTTTTTATGTTAATATTATTAAAATGAAATTTATTCCTCTGAAAAAAAGCTGAATTTTCAGCATCATTACTCCAGTCTTCAGTGTCACATGATCCTTCACAAATCACTCTAATATGATGATTTTATGCTCCAAAAACATGTATGATTATTATCCATGTTGAAAACAGTTTTTTACATTTTTATTTCAGGATTCTTTGATGAATAGAAAGTTCAAAAGAACAGCTTTTATCTGAAATGGAAAGCTTTTGTTACATTAAACACTACCCTTTAAAAAGTTTGGGGTCAGTAAGAATTTGTATTTTATTTTTGGGGGAAATAAATAAGAAATCAATACTTCTATTCATCAAGGATGAGTTACATTGATCAAAAGTTACAGTAAAGACATTTATAATGTTAGAAAAGATTCTAATTAAATAAATGCTGTTCTCTGAACTTTCTATTCATCAAAGAATCCTGAAATAAACATGTAAAAAACTGTTTTCAACATGGATAATAATCATACATGTTTTTGGAGCATAAAATCATATTAGAGTGATCTGTGAAGGATCATGTGACACTGAAGACTGGAGTAATGATGCTGAAAATTCAGCTTTTTTTCAGAGGAATAAATTACATTTTAATATATATTAACATAAAAAAGTCATTTTAAATTGTCATAATATTTCACAATATTACTGTGTTTTTTGTGTATTTTTTAACAAAAAATTGCAGCCTTGGTGAGCAGAAGTACTTCTTTAAAAACATACAAAATCTTACCAACTCTTAAACTTTTGACCATTGTAGTGTGTGTGTGTGTGTGTGTGTGTGTGTGTGTGTGTGTATGTATGTAATATATATATATATATATATATATATATATATATATATAATGTCATTATATATAGTGCCATTTATTATCAGTTAAACAAATTATTGTTTTTCATATCTTACAAAATACTTTAAAAGTCACCTTATAAACTGGAAAAGGCACCGGTTTCATATATGACCCTTAAAACTGAAGCAGCCTGTAGCCTCTGTCTTTCAACCATTTTTGAAACAGAATCAGAGCTGCACAAAGAGAGATCATTAAGGGATGGTGTGCTTGTGCCTTTTCAGTATCACACACATAACCATTATTTCTGAATTTCAGTGGATTGTAGTTTTGTCTACTCCCACTTGTATTGATAGTCTGTAAAAGGCACTTCCCTTGACACACTTGTATCACAGCTCTACCTTTCCTTAGAATGTATGATATTCTCAAGCAGCGGCAAATATGGCCGCCTGTGGTTGACCTTCACCGTGTCTAGAATGACACAGCCCGAAGAGGGTGGGTGAGGGATTTCACCAAAAAATGGGGGTTGAGAAAAGGATTGGAGCTGGGAGATGGGAAGGAATATAGGCAAGACGCTTCAAAGAGGAAAATGAAGAGGGAAGAAAGCTGAGCAGGGGGAGAGGAACAGAAGCCGAGAGGGAGGGAGGGATGAATGTAAAGAGAGAAGTGGGAAGTATAGGAACAGGTTCAATGGGTTCATTACTCTTCCATAAGCCAACATGCATAACACAGTTGGAGTATAATGCTGCCGGCTCTTATGCCTCCATTAGAACGCCATTGTCTTATCGCTGTATCTATGAACATTTGCATAACATACTGTGAAAAGGTTACAACGAGTGCAGAAATGTAGCTTTCTTTTGCTGTGGCAGTCATTTTATACTGCTCATGTGTATTTCTCTATCTAAAAAAAAGATTATGGATAGATGGCCAGAGAAGATGCAACTGCAGTATCCAAATTAACAAGCACCTAATGCAAGTGTAAAATTTGACTTTGGTGAGAAAATAAAAGTTTGCTTGCCCTTTAATAGGGAATTGCATGGTTTATATTGAATTGGGACAATGATCATTTGACCTCTAATTCAAAGACATACAAACCGTCTGCTAAAGAAAATATGGTAGGACTTTATGATTAAATGCCATTTGAAATTTTCTTCTAAAATGACCATTTTTATCGAGCTTGTATATTAAAGTTCAGTAATTTCACTTAAATGGCAATGAAGATTACCTATTAATTGTCATTTAAGTGAAATTACTGAACTTAAATATGCAAAGCGCTTGATAAAAATGGTCATTTTAGAAGAAAATTTCAAATGGCACTTAGAGGCTTTTGCATCTGAACTCTTCATATATATATATATATATATATATATATATATATATATATATATTATATTATAATTATATTATGATTACTGTGAATGAAGGAAAAAGGGAAGAAAAAAACAAAAAAACAACAACATTAATGTGTGTGTGTGTAAAAACAAGCAAAATACTTAAGTTTCTTTTCTATTTATTTTATTTCAAGTTAAAATAAAAGCAATATTTGATTTTATGTTGAGTGTGTAAGCCAGTGTTGTTTTAGTTTTTTTACTTTAATTTATATATTAATATTTTGAATTAGCTTTTTTATTTTATGTTAATTTTTGTTACATTTTTTAGTCATTTTGTTATGTGGTTTTGTCATGTCTAATATTTGTTCTATTTATTTCTATTTAAGTTTAATTTATTTTTAGTTCAGTTTTAGTTTTAGTTTGAGACTAAGCACCGATGGTGCAATTTTATTAAAAAGCAAATTATTCTATAATTCTAATTTGCATTTATTTTGTTTTTCAACTAATATTTTATTTGATTTCAGCTTTAAGTTAATTAACGGAAATGTTTTTCATAGTTTTAGTTTAGTTAACGGTAATAACCATGTGAGTGAATCCATGGCATTGTTCTTTGAAGTGAATGTAGTTCCCAGACAACAAACGTGTTTTAATACCTTTCAACATGGTCCTTTGTTTAATTTAGGGTATATGCAGGGCCGTCATCAGAGAGGGACAACTGGGAACACTGCGACGAGCCGACTCGCTAAATGTATTATTACAATGCTGATTGTATAGACGTGAATTGAAGCGACGGCCCTGGGTGTATGGCCAATGGCACGGCTTTGGTTTTCATATCTCAGCTCTGATAATGTTACTACCCCTCCGTCGTCTTGCCTGGTAATGAAAATAACCCCACAGGTTAGTCCTTTATTACTTTTTTAATATCAAAGCAATATAGATTTACTGGAGATAACGTAGAGGAAGGCCCCCATTAAGACTGAACCAGAGATTATTAAGCAGACTTCTTTGGTAATAAATTAATGATGGGAGATATGGAATTAGGGCCTTGGTTTTTCAGTTTTGGGGTTCTAGTCACAGCGGTTTCGTGTTCTCTGATTAATTTGCAACATGTTGCTCAAAGTGCGAATATAGTATATAGACATAGTCATAAAAATAGCTAGACAATACTATGAATCCTGTTTTTGGAAGTTTTTTTATGCACTGAAATGAATGTTAACACAGATACACACATAGAAAAACCACATAAATGTCATTAAAATAGTTGGTCAGTAAGATATACTGTATATATATATATATATATATATATATATATATATATATAACCTGAATGTTTCGGAATATATATATATATGATGAACAGACTACAATTTATTTTGTGAAAATCTTCTAACAATGCTACATCTTGATTCAGTATCCTATATGGCAAAATAAATAATTTTAAGAATATATATAAAAAATATATACTTATTATAGATAATTCTAGTAATACATACACTTTTTTAATAAGTTTTAGTTTTTACATTTCCTTATATTTCCTTTTTGGTCATTTTTGTATTTTTTCATTGCAATTAAATGTTTTCCCAAAATGTGTTTTAAGATTTCTTTAATATCCTCAAAAAAGCTACCATATATATATATATATATATATATATATATATATATATATATATATATATATATATATATATATATATATATATATATATATATATATTAGGGCTGTGCAAAAATTAATTGCAATTAATCGCATCCAAAATAAAAGTCTGTGTTTACATAATATATTTGTGTGTGCTGTATATAATTATTTTGTATATATAAATACCTATGCATGCATGTATATATTTAAGAATTATTTGTGCTTAAATTCTGTATATATTTATAAATACATAATCTATATTATATAAATATAAATATTTTATATATGAATAACACATTTTCTTAAATATATACATGCATGTGTATATATTGCAACAAATATATTATGTAAACACAGACTTTTATTTTGGATGCCATTAATCACAATTAATTTTTGCACAGCCCTAAATATATATATATATATATATATATATATATATATATATATATATATATATATATATATATATATATATATATATATATATATATATAACCTGAATTTTATTTACTGATGCCTCACAATCCACTTAAACAAAGCACTAAATGTGCTAAACAGCTAAAGTAGTACTGAACTGTATTCATATCAAATCATTGTACATTTTTTAGTGCAAACACAACCTGACACTTAGAACCAAACACTTCTGACATGCAAATGGTTTCACACAGATTTTGTGTTTTTGTGCTATTGCCTTTTAGTTTTTTTGTGTGTGTGAATTAGACTGTGAAACAATGCAATGTTGTGTTTTCACCTTATTGAATTTGAAAGTAATTGTCTTAATAATATGATAACACTTTGATGGCTTCTGTAGGATAATACCAACAACAAAAACACCTTGCAGTTTTGCTCAGTGGTGTTGTTTTAAAGACGTCGGAAAAGAAAAGACATCTGCAGTTCTCATTTTTATCTCAGTCTGACCAACTTCTCGTCTTTCCTTTCCAATTGTTACAATGGCTGTGCTGTTGTTTAAAACCAGCCTTAAAGAGAGCATAATCATCAGGTTGAGTACATAATGTATTGTGCTTGTGTTTGTTTGATGGTTCTCCTCCAAGCTTGCTTACCGGCAAAGAGTAATTTCAAAGAAATTTCTTGTTTTTACGAGTCCTTCTGGGTCACTCTCTTTCTCTTATACGCTTTTTTTATGGCTTTCTCCTTCAGGTTGCATTTCTTTTTCAGCTTATTGAAAAGCACCCAGCTGATGCAATGAGCACAGGTAGATCGACTGCCCTTGTACTTTTATGACAGGGTCAAAAGACACATAAAGTTAATCAATATGGAGGCCCGACCCTACCGCTGGAGAACGCGGCCAGTCAAGCCAAGATCAGTGACCCTTGATGACCTCACTGGAATGGGACCCCGGACCATCTCTGTTTAACCTGAGTGTGTATGTGTGTGCACTGTGACTTCGGCAATGATGTTTACACAGGCACCTCTGCTCTTCTTCCTCACGCAGGTAAAACAGGGCACACAGAGGTGGTTCGTGTGGTCTATGAGCCTGAGAAAATCAACTTTGCACAGTTGCTCAAGGTTTTCTGGGAAAGCCACAATCCCACACAAGGTAACGTTTTATTCTGTCACAAAATAATATTTTAAAGGGATAGTTTGCTTTTCAAAAATGTTGTCATAATTTACTCACCTCTTGTTCGTACAATACCTGTATGAATTTCTTTCTTACGTGGAACACAAAGAAGTTTGGCGGAATGTTCTTGCTGTTTTTTTCCAATTCAGTGAAGGTGAATGGCGAGATGTGGAGCTCCAAAAAACTCAAATTAGGCCATATGACTAAAGTCTTATGTTAGCTTTTGTGAGGATGTTAAAGAAATATTAAAACACATTTTGGGAAAAACATTTAATTGCGATGAAAAAATACAAAAATAGCCAAAAAGGAAATATAAGGAAATGTAAAAACTAAAACTTGTTAAAAATTTGTATGTATTATTAGAACTATTCTATAATAATTATATATTCTTAAAAATATTTATTTTAATAAATATATATTTATTTTTAGGATACTGAATCAAGATGTAGCATTGTTAGAAGATTTTCAGAAAATAAATTGTAGTCTGTTCATCACATCCAGCAATTTAATTGCATCTGAACACTTTGAACATAGACAATGAAACACATGAACAACTAGGGCTGTCAAACGATTAATACGTGATTAATCGCAGTCCAAAATAAAAGTTTGTGGTTACATAATATATGTGGGTGCACTGTGTATAATATATATATATATATATATATATATATATATATATATATATATATATATATATATATATATATATATATATATATATATATATATATATATAAATACACACACATGCTTGTATATATTTAAGAAATATTTTTATGTATATACTGTATACACATTTTTATATAATTTATATTATATATAAATATTTTACATATAAATAATAGTTTTTTCTTAAATATTCATGAATGTGTGTGTATTCATATACAAAATAATTATACACAGTGCACCCACATATATTATGTAAACACAAACTTTTATTTTGGATGCGATTAATCAGGATTAATCATTTGACAGCCCTATGGGCAACTTTTTTTGATACTTTATTTATTTTTTTCTTTTGGGAGCATAAAAGGCTTTTGTTGAGCAGCCAAGACATGGGTTTCCTTTTGTGTTCCATGAACAACATGAGGGTGAGTAAATGATGACAAGTGGAACCCTAAGCCCTTGCGATCTTCCTATGGGTCCACACTTTCGGTGGCGTAATGCCAATTTGACTGTCAGGTAGAAGTTTGTTGTGGGCTTGGCAAAAGTGTGCATCAAGGGCACATATCGGCCACATAGAGGAGCCTTTGCGAGCACCCTTCTGAAACCAAAAAAAAATAAAAAAATAGGACACCCTACAGTCTTATTGACTCAACTGGGAAGCGAACACGGCAGCCATTGTAAGTCCACAATACCACAAGTGCACATGAAGTGTGACATTTGAGACGGGGCAATTATTAGTTGAAACCCAGTACACAGTAATTTTTGTTTAGCGCAGTGTTCATTTAAAGGGTACATATCATGCTTTTAAATCATTAATTTTTACTTATAAATCATACATTTGTGGTCTATATAAAGCATAACTGCAATTCTTGGGTCTGAATTCCTCATTATTATAGCTCCACAGGCCCCTTTTCTACCCCTTTTCTGATGTGTTTCTGTGAGCAAGTCGTTTCAATGCAGCCCCTTTAAATAAAAAAGTGTACCGCTTTACCCCGCCGCTCTCCAGGTCGCTGAGTTCACGGTGAGCTCAACTCTCCGCGTTTGGCCATTATTGTAGTTTGATAAGAGATACGATTACTATAGCTTCAAAGAACATTTTTATTCACACGTTAACAAAATGTCAACAACGGAAGACTTGTCCACCAAGCCTTACATATTCGAGCCAGAGCGAGCGATTTTGAAAAAGATGACGACGACGAACCGTCTTCATATGGAGGCAGGTAACGTTATGTAATGTAAGTTAACTATGTTGTGTTATTAGTGAATCTTACCATCTTACCACTAAAAATCTGTATTGATAATAATACGATAACTTGCGTTTAGAAAGCATCAGGAAACACAGCAGCTAACAATGATAGAAGTCGATCGGCAAACCCTTCTACTGGCGGAGGTTGTTGAAGTGGGGATCCTTGAAGTGCTTCAGGTCACTATATCCAACAACCGAACATTTTGACTAGCCCTCTCGTAACTTCTGCATGATTGAGCTTGGACTACAAAATCGGAGCGAGAAATAATAATGGCGGATTGCTGGAAGTGTTGGACCGGTAGTCGATGTCCTTATTTGTCAGTTCCGCTGCAAATACGGTGACGTACTTGCTCAAAAAACGTCATAGACAACAGAAAAATCTGAACAGGTTGAAAAATATGACCAAAACAGAATATAAAGATATAAACGAAGCACCTGAAGAGAATAATTTCATCTTTTCTGTACTTATAAACACTCCAAATCTACAACAAAATGCATTTAAGGGCTAAAAAAGTGGATTTTGCATGATATGTCCCCTTTAAGAAAACCTAAGAACAAAATACCATTTAAAAACCTGTAAAAAGAACAGTTCTTTAACTTAATACAGTCTTGCTGTGTGAGGTATGAGAAGCTCATGAATGAGTGGCTGCAATCATGAACCAGAGAATTCAGATCAGAGATTAAAGTGTCTCGACCATCCAATCACATTCAGACTCATCGAGATGGCCTGTATAATGTACTGATTGTGTCTGCGGTGATGACTAACACTCATCTCGTTCTCATACTTATATATGTTCGCAGTGAAATCATGATTTTGCTTAGCTTCTGTTTTAAAGAACATAAAAATCTTGCTAAAAACTTATAGAAACTCTAAGTAATTAAAAACGCACACCACAGTTTGTTCAGCATGGTTAATGCACTCTTCCCATCCAACAAAAATATCTGTTCAGGACACAGCTGTGGAATCAGCTATAAATCTATGAAGTCATATCTGGATCAAGAACAGATAGAACATAGCTTTAATTAAAAATTGCACTATTTCCAAGATTTCATATCTGGTTGATTGGGAGTTTGTTTCTCAAGAGACTAGAGTACTAATAGATGCTATATTTGGACCCACAGAAGATGTACTGAGTGGCTGCACTGCATGATTACATCAGGGATACATGACTTACTTTACTTCTCATGTGTCTACATTTAAAGGGTTAGCTCACTCAAAATGAAAATTATCCCATAATTTACTCACCCTCAAGCCATCCTAGGTGTTTATTACTTTTTTCTTTAGCCAAACACAATTGGAGTTACATAAAACATATCCTGGCTCTTCCAAGCATTATAATGAGAGTGAATGGTAAAAAAAGTAAATCCATAAAAGTAATCCATACTGCTCCAGGGGTTAATAAAGGCCTCCTGAAGCTAAGCGATTCATGTTTGTAAGAAATGTATCCATATTTATAACTTTATACACTGTAATCACATGCTAAATATAGGAGTAATTCTCCCAAAAATGTAAATTTACATTAGTAAACACAAATTACAATGTATATTAAGTGTTGTCAACAGATCCTCAGTCCCCTTGTTTTTAGCACTGACATATCGCTGCCTTTTCTATGATAGGAATGCGCCAGGCAACGATGTTGGAACGACCTATCGATCAGCCATCTACGCATACACACCGGAACAACTCTCCGAGGCAGAGCACTCCAAGGATGAATATCAGAAGGTATCCGTCTATAACTGGTTCCTATTTCTCCCCTCCCTTTATGAAAATCTCACTAACAACCCTTGGGTGATCTTTACTGATAACCCAACAATTTGTGGATCAGTGGTTCTCAACTGGTTTAGCTTTAGTTTAGAAATTATTTATATATATATATATATATATATATATATATAGTGGCACAAGTGTTTTCAACATGAATAATGTTTCTTGAGCAGCAAATCAGCATAATATAATGATTTCTAAAGACTGGAGTATTTTGGTTTTAATATCTGGAGGAATATTTATCTATCAAAAGTCAATCTTAAAAAAATTATTGACAGTATAGTTTTTAGGATCTCAGCACTCTTTAATTGCATTCAATAATAATAATAATAATAATAATAATAATAATAATAATAACAATAATAATAATAATAATAATAATAATAATAATAATAAATACATCTGTATTAGTTCTGTTTTACCGTAGTAATTGATTATTTGTAATGTTATTTGTTTTATTTGTTAAACATATAATATACAACACACACACACACACACACACACACACACATATATATATATATATATACTGTATAGTGTATATATATATATACTGTATATTAGGGCTGTCAAACGATTAATCGCGTGATTAATCGCATCCAAAATAAAAGTTTGTGTTTACACAATATATGTGGGTGCATTGTGTATAATTATTTTATATATAAATACACACACACACGCTTGTACATATTTAAGAAATATTTTCATGTATATACTGTATATAGATTTATGTATAATTTATATTATATATAAATATAAATATTTTATATATAAATAATATTTTTTTTCATAATATACATGCATGTGTGTGTATTTGTGTGTATATATTATATATATGAAGAGTTCAGATGCAAAAGCCTCTAAATGCCATTTGAAATTTTCTTCTAAAATGACCATTTTTATCAAGCTTGTATATTTAAGTTTAACAAGTTTTACATTTAAGTGAAATTACTGAACTTAAATATACAAGCTTGATAAAAATGGTCATTTTAGAAGAAAATTTCAAATGGCACTTAGAGGCTTTTGCATCTGAACTCTTCATATATATATATATATATATATATATATGCAAAATAATTATACACACTCACTTATTTGGATGCGATTAATTGTGATTAATCGTTTGACAGTCATATATATATATATATATATATATATATATATATATATATACATATACATATAGAAATATTTTGGGATTTTGTTCTTGAGGATTGGAATATTAATATGTGATGATGAGTGTTAATTTCTTCACTTTCACACAACATATTTAGGCAACAGGCTTAGTATTGTGTTTTCCTTCTGTCCACAAGCCTATCAGAACAGACCTGCTATAGAAAACAAAAGTGGCTCATATCGATGTTACCCGCATCTAATGGAATGTTAACATCCCTGGTCCCCAAGTGGATGGTAAGGAGGGACAGGTGTTTAGGATTACATCCCTCAACGGTTCTTGCACTGTTTGATAACCTGTGAATCCGTAGCAGATGAAACAGGTTTTCTGCAAAGCAGGGAAATATAATACATGAAATAGTAATTCTCTTTGTCTTGTTAGACAGCTTGGAGAAAGGAGACTTCAAATCCGTGCATGAGGATGTTCAAAGCCTTTCGGCGCTGAGTGCGAATGCTGCCATCTGCATTATGCATATATTTTTCTCTAATTGCAGAACGGGCTCTGTCGTTGAGCCGAAAATTGAGGTTTCTTGCTCTCGGTGGTGCAATGCATTACAAACCTGCATGTGGTTCATGCTAACAACCCCACCCTTTCCGTCGAAGCGGAGCCTGTTGGAACAATAGAAGCAGAGGAACTGACTGTGGTTCTTGCAAGCTCTAATCTTCCCTATCGTACCCCTGTAGTCTCATTTTATTCCTTCAAAACCACTTCTCCCTCCCCCTTCCCCGTGTGTATGATCATACTTTGTTTTTTGGGCCGTTTTCCTTCTCATTCCCTTAGATCGGTTTACTGTCTGAAATGAAATTAGCAGCGAGCCAGTATTCAAGCTCGGACACGTTACGGATGGTGTCATGTTAGAAGCATTTGACTATTGACGAGATAACCTTGACTTGTCTCATCATCCCAGTGTTCTCTCTTGCTCTCTTCACACATCACATCAGATCTCAGCTGCCTTTGTGCTGATACCAAAGGTTTCTGCAGTCTCTCTTTCTTCATCAAAAGAGCCCAAATGAACAGCGTAGTCACTCTTCGCTTCTTGCTGAGCACTCCATTTTGAACAAATTCTGAACACAATATCCAATATCTTTTCCCGTGATATGGTACATTTGGTATCTCAGCAACTAATTCTTGAGGAAGGATGGATCTCACTGGACACTGATGTCTACAGACACACTCACACATGAACAAGTCCTCACTGTTCAGAATCAAAATGCTTATTTTAAAAGCATATTAAGAAGTGTTCTTACTGAATAGTGACACTGATGACCATTTAATGATTTGGAGATCATCAACCGCAAAAAGAACATCACAAATAATGACAAAGAAATGGCAAGTAACACATTTTAGAAAGGGCTGAAATATTTTCATAGCATTAGCATAATTGTAATGTTTTTTTTCCTTTATTTAGAGAAACAGGGACAGCGTACAATAAACATTAACCTCAAGGGGAGAGATGCATAAAACCAGGTTTTAGCTCAAGAGCTAATTTCCAGCTGTAGTCCCTGGGCAGGCTGATGTTAAAATAAAATACATAATACATCATACATACAGTACATGAAAAATGAAATTTACATTGACCAAATAAATAATTGCCAACTTGCCAATTAAAGGAGTAGTTCACTTTTCAAAAAACTTTTGCTGATAATTTACTCACCCCCATGTCATCCAAGATATCCATGTCATTCTTTCTTCAGTCGAAAAGAAATTAAGATTTTTGATGAAAACATTCCAGGAATTTCTCCATATAATGGACTTCAATGGGAACCAAACGGTTCAAGGTCCAAAAGACATCAAAATGAACAAACTCTTTTTCCGAGTCATTTGGTTCATTCAACGACAAAACGAACGAATTGACTTGGAAAAAGATTTGTTCATTTTGATGAACGAGTTCAAACAGGAGAGTCATGAACGCGCATCACAGAACAGAGCAAGGCGAGCATTTGAGCTTATAAAACTTAAACTTTGTTATTTATTTTTTAAATGAGTGATCAATTGCTTGATAAGACCCTTATTCATCGTCTGGAGAATCGTTTAAAGCCATTTGAACAGTTTGCAGTTTGTACTAAAAGTGTCTTTTGGACATTGAACCGTTTGGTTCCCATTGAAGTCCATTATATGGAGAAAATCCTGGAATGTTTTCATCAAAACCTTAATTTCTTTTCGACTGAAGAAAGAATGACATGGACATCTTGGATGACATAGGGGCGAGTAAATTATAAGCAAAAGTTTTTTCAAAAGTGAACTACTCCTTTCAAAAGTCTTCACATCGGTCACATGTGGGTGCAAATTTGATTTGACAACAGCCATTTCTTTCCCAGATGTGAGAACCTATAAGAACTATAAGAATTTGTGCTTCTTATCAGCTCTAAAGGCAACATATTCCTCTGACGAGCAGCCACACAAGAAAAAGCATAGTTTCCAAATGCATTTTGGGATCCTGCATTCGCCTTGCGAATGCGTTTTTCAGAGCCCAAAGATATGAACTGTTTTAGTAGATGAACAGCATTTTCATGGAGGATTGTATACATCAAACTAGACTGATCTCATGAAATTGCATATGTATGACACGCCAATTCGAATTAGCATTTTTGGCGTGCTATCAACACGCATAATCGCTTTCGGCGTGTTTATGAATGCTGTTGACTTAACGTTACATTACTGTATATATAAATATATGACCTACCCCGTCCCTAAACCTACCCGTCACTGGGCTAAATACCATTTATAAGTCTTCCCCTACCATCCTAGGGTAAAAAAATATCGTTCCGTAGATGTAGATCTACATTTTGCTTCGTTTCGCTCGGACATTTAATGGCTTGTACATACACGCGCACGCGGATAGCTCAAAATGCGTATAGATAACACGCCACTTGACTTGAAAGTGGGGTGTATGTTTATGCAAAAGTCATGATGTCATGTTGATCAAACACAGGTTTGTGTGGATTATGAGGTTTTTAAAATGGAGAAATTTGTATTTTACAAGAATGTGACAATGATGGCATCATCTGGCTGTCTTATCATGAATCTTTAGATAACTTTTATTTAATGACACCTTTATTTAAGTGGCTTGAGGGTAGATTTACAAGCCTGTGACCAACTTGTCACACAATAAAGAAAATGTGAAACAATCATTGCATTTAAATAGGCTCTTGAGGCCTCGATTGTAAAGGAATTTCGAATTTGTCTAAACTGTGGAATATTAAATTTGATTGTATTTTTGTATGTGCTTTTAAAGCCAATATGACACCTAAATGTTTTACCTGATTTGGATTTGAAATGATTTGTCCGTCAATTAAGATCTTAGGACAATTTTGTATTTTATAATGATTTTTATAAAGATTTAAGGTGAGGCATGAGTTTTTCAGCCACAAAGAAACCTTCATTTATTAATTTAGCTGACGCTTTTATCCAAAGGGACTTACAATTGCTATATATGTCAGAGGTCGCACACCTCTGGAGCAACTAGGGGTTAAGTGTCTCACAGTGGATTCGAACCCAGGGCTCTCACACCAAAGGCATGTGTCTTATCCACTGCCATCACCACACCCTACAAAAGATGAACTTTCTTCTTCTCTTTGGTCAGTTTTTGAGCGACTCCATCCACAGTTTTCCCATGTATAGCACCGGATCATCAGCATACATAGTAATTTTACTCTTACACACAGTTGTCAGATCATTTATATATAATGTAAACAGCTGTGGGCCCAGTATGGAACCTTGTGGCACTCCCATGTTGCATGGTCTTAAGGATGATTTTGTATTGTCAACCTTAACACATTGTTGTCTATCATTAAGGTAAGATTGAGAAAAAACAGATAGTTTGCTGATGAAAAGCTGGTGATTAACTAGTTCTCAAATCTAGTAACTCAAATCTAGAAAGTTAGCCCCTACCACACCTCCACCATCAAGACTGGATTTGATGTCTTCTAGAAAGTAGCAGCAGTATATTTGCAAAGTAATATACATTTTATATATGCATTTTTAAGTATTAAAATGTATTTTCAATACACAGTTTCTATTGCTGAGATACCAAACCACAGGAAAAGATAATTGATAATCAATTTTTTTTAAGTTCTTATAGAAAAATGGCTGAAAATCGGACCATCATTACTGAGTCCTGCCCACTGAAGTGTCCGAATGAAGGAAATGTCTCTCTTTTCTAACACACACAGTCATTCTTACAGACAGCAGCTGTAGTATTGGGACCCTGGGGATGAGAGTAGGGGAGGCCTCTAAACAGGCCTCCCAAGTGGGAAAGCATAAGGGTGCGATTTGTTTTTTCATGGAGCGCTGGCTCCAGCTGATGATGACTCCCAATGGCCTGCACCATTGGCATCTGACTCTCTCTTCAGTTTCCTACTTGCTTTCAAAATCACAAAAAAACAACAACTTTGTTCTTAAATGATAATTGGTTGTAGTGTTTATCCCATAGATGTCACCTATTAACCTTATTATACATGTCAATTACTATATTTGCTAGCGGATGAATTTTCACAATAAAATAATGATGGCCTTAATGTTTTTATTCTGTTTTGTAAAAGCCTTTTGTAAAAGCCTTCTTTACTCAGACAGAGCAGCCTTTTGCTTAGAGAATCTTCCAATGTTAATTGCTTTGTTTTCTCGTCCTGAAATTTCATGGTCAAGGGTTTTATTAGTGAGTTGAAATGATTCACTCTACCCTTTAAAATACTTCTATTTAAAAAAATAGGGTATGTTTTTTTGTCCTTGGAAAATAGAGCATTTTCAGGTTCATAGAAAAGGGATTTTGCAGCAGTTCATCCAAATTTACTGTAAGATACTGTATTGTTGTGTTTTAATGGTGCATCACTTATTAACCCTCATGTTTTGTTTAGCATGTTCAAAAAGCCTTTTTATTAACCAAATATATATATATATATATATATATATATATATATATATATATATATTAGGGCTGTGCAAAATGTATTGCGATTAATCGCATCCAAAATAAAAGTCTGTGTTTACATAATATATTTGTGTGTGCTGTATATAATTATTTTGTATATATAAATACACACACATGCATGTATATATTTAAGAAAATGTTATTCATATATAAAATATTTATATTTATATAATATAGATGATGTATTTATATATATATATATATATATATATATATATATATATAAATAAATAAATAATTCTTAAATATATACATGCATGCATAGGTATTTATATATACAAAATAATTATATACAGCACACACAAATATATTATGTAAGCACAGACTTTTATTTTGGATGTGATTAATCACAATTAACTTTTTCATATATATATATATATATTTAACAATTTTATATATATATATATATATACATATACACACACACACACACACACACACACACACATATATATATATATATATATATATATAAATGTGTAAAAGTACTGTCCTGTCATTGTTAAATTGGATTTGCTTTGTTGTATTTTTTTGCAATGTGGGTTTGCTGTGCTCAAATTGACCCCAAAAATAAGCAACATTACTACAATGGTTAACAGTGACATTTCTAGTAGTCTGAGTGGAAAAAAAGAGGTTAATTTCAATTACTATTAAGCGTTTTATGTTTAGACATAAACCACTCTGAATATATAGCCAGTAAAGGCAATCTCAACAGAACATGCACGAGGGTTAAATCAAGTGTGTCCCACAGGAAAGGCTCTCTTAGCTGGTCAGGTGAATAAGACAGGAGTTTGAATGCTCCATACTGTCAAAGAAGCTTTTAGCTGCACAAGGCTCTGCATTTCTCATTGTGTTCCTTTTCTGAGACGCCGGCAGACTCGTACGCTCCTTCTACCGGCCATCCTGCTAACTGCATTTCCCTTTCTCTCTCTCACTTATTCACTCCATCCTCCATTGTCTCCTGTCTTTCTCTCTCCACCCACTCCACCCCCTGCTGAGCCATCTGCGCTTTGGGCAGGCCCTGTCTCCATGGCAACAAGGGAGGCCGTGCTGCCTCCTATTGGCCCGCTGCCCAAACGGAGAGGCTGCCGGGGTCGGAAGGTCGTCTGTAGAGTGCCGCCTCACCGGTGTTCTAATCAGCTGTTGACCCCTAGCCACAATGAAATGAGTGTCAGAAGACAAGGGGTTAATAAAGCCTGGTCTGACTGGCAGCTGGGTCCATTATGAGTGAGGGACAGGAGAGGGAGAAATCAGGAAGACCTGGGGGTGTTGGGGGGGTGTCGGCTTGGTTGGGATGAGGGACTCAGATTTTGGGTTGGGGGCCCGTCTGTGTTGTGTTAGGGAAGATTTGATGGATTTTAGGATTATAGCGCCTGGTGTTTGTGTGAGGGGTGTTGGGAATTTGGAGGGTTACTGTATCTGTTGTGGGGCAACAGTGCTGGTTTTCAGTGTAACATTACTTTACAAGAAATAGCTAACGCAGTCTCATGAAATGGCGTATGTATGACACGCCAATTCGTATTTTCATTTTTGGCGTGCTATCAACATGCATAATTGCTTTTAGCGTGTTATGAACACCGTTGACTTAACGTTACATTAATGTATACATAAATATATGACCTACCCCAACCCCGTACCTAAACCACCCATCACTGGGGTATTTATGAGTCTTCCCCTACCATCCTAGGAAAAAAATATCGCTCCCCAGATGTAGATCTACATTTTGCTTCATTTCGCTCTGACATTTAATGGCGTGTACATACACGCATACACATGCATGCGGATAGCTCAAAATGCGTATAGATAACACGCCACTTGACTTGAAAGTGGCGTGTATGTTTACGCAAAAGTCATGATGTCATGTTGGCTAACGTCAGCTTTTACTCGTAAAAGTTTTGGGTCTGTAAAATTGTTAATATTTTCGAAAAAATTATCTTACTCTCATCAAGGCTGCTTCTGTCTATTTTATTTGTGAAAAGTGGATATTTTTATAAATATCATTATTTATTCTATTTTTAAAAGGTATGTTGTAGTTGCACATGGTTTGTAATGTCAATTATCTAAAACTGTTAACCCTGTTACCTTTTCTGAAGGCATAATTATCCCAACATGCTAAAATGTTTTAATTTTGCACAAAATACAAATCACTAAAACTTACAGCATGAGGGATTGTTCATGCAGAAATGTAAAAATCTGCTCCTTTAACTGGAAAAGGCAGCCGTTTAATAGAGCGGCCCACTTGTGACATTCTTAAGGTTTTAGCATGTTGAGGAGAGAAATTGTTGTTCTTTATTGAATGTTTTCCATCACTCCAGTAAAAACGTCATAGTGTGTGTGCAGATGGAGACTTGGCACAGTGTACAATTTTACACATTAAGCTATTTTAAGTTGTGAACTTGTCTGCCATTTTGGATTCCATCAAAAATAATAGATCAAATACAGCTGCAAGTTGCAATTAGCAGAAGTGTTTAGGTGGAAAGAAGTAGGCTATATGAAATGGACTTATCAGATTTAGAATTGGAAAAAGATAGAGTATTATGTGTGGGCGACTTTCATCTAATACTGATATGATGTTAAGACCAGTTTATTGAGTATTCTTGAAGTCTATAGAGTTGCATTAATGGCATGTTTCAAAAACCATGTCTAAAGATGACGAGTGCTTCCTAAGAAGACGATTTTAAAATATACAGTACTAACAGAAATTTTCATGCAGAAATGTACGTCCTTGGGGCAGATTTGTTCCCCATGAGAAGAGTGACTAATATTTAAAGTCTTTAGCTCAAACGTTTTAGTGCGGCTGACATTTTTGAATATTGTGAATTTAACCCGCTAGTTGCTAAGCAACCATCAGTTCCATCCATCCCATAATTGCACAAAATGCAATTAGCCACAGCCCCTTCACGCATGCAATGTTCATTGAGTTTCACCATAGGGATAAAAAGTTCAAAGCGAAGAATATTAATAATAGACCAGAGCCAAAATGAGAACACAAGTTTTTTTCCTACTTAGCTTAGCAGATCTGCAAATCTGGCTGCACTGGAGCCTTGTATTATTTTAGCTGCAGAATGCCACCAAGTCCATCTGCCCTCATTTTAGCTGACATCAACACACTTTTACCCCACTGACCTGCCCTAGCGTCCTTGTTCAGATCATCTTTCGGCTGATTCTCAAGGCAAAACATGAATGTCATAAGCTAACAAGAGCAGGCCGTATTACTGCAGAGAGTGAGAATCACTCAGTGTTTAAAGGAAGGAGATTTGCTCTTATCGATCACAGCGAGATTGTTCGATATTGAATATTCGGTTTCGTTTATGGGCTGTTAATTGGCGGAGATGGTAGCATCATAATAATGCTAGCTACAATGCTGGTATAAGTAACCACAAGGGGGCACTGTGTCTTATCCACAGGGGGTAGAGCTCCATCCATCCACCCCCTGCCTTTGTGCTCATTTACTCTCTCTCACCTTCTCTCTGTCCTCACGTCTCAAGAACTTGGTGTGGCATGTTCCCATCTATTAGCATCTCAATTAAGGGCTAACAAAAGACAGGTTTTTCCCCTCCGAGGTCTCCACATCTGTGGTTTACCTAGTCTCTGTGCGCCCTGAGCAAAATCCAGGAGATTGACTGCACTCCACCAATTACAGCTCCCCATCAATGTCTGCAAGAAATCACAATGGCCTTAATTAGCGACTGCAGCCTCACTCTATTACACGCTGGCGCAGTAAATGCCCAGTCGCACCTTCACCACCAGTCTCCCATGGATAATGTGGGCAGTAATTACGAGGGAGGAGGTGTATCAGAAGTGGGAGTTTGTGGTGCTTTTCTACTTTCATTGTGTGGCCTTCCGAGGATGGCTAATTGATTTTTAAAGGAACAGTCCAGTCAAAAAAATTACAATTCTGTCATTATTTACTGACCCTCATGTCATTCCAAACTTGCATGTTCCAGGGAACACAAAAGGTGGATTTTTTTAGAATACTTGAGCCACTCATTTCAATATAAGGTAAAAAAGAAAAAGAGAAAAAGATCCCAAAAAGCACAATAAAGGCCCCTAAATACTTGAAGCGAAATCAAAAAAATAACTGATGACGTCATTTCGAAGAAAATCAAGTCAAAACGAATTTTGTTTGGAGTTCAAAACAGCGGAAATATTGAGCCCGTTCTCATCCTTTAGCGTCACAGTAAAGCGCTTTATGGCAAAACGGCGCTATACTACGCACATGGTACCCTTAATCGTTTATATAACACGCAAACTCAAGGCGTCATAAATCCTTTAGCGTAATATGAAACTACCCTACCCTACCCACACCTAAACCTAACCATCACAGCGCGTGTTATATAAACGATAAAGGGACCATGCGCGTAGTATAACGCCGTTTTGTCATATAACGTTCTATATGGCGCTAAAGGATGAGAACGCGTTGAAATATTTGCTAAATCTACATCAATCATTTGGAAATCTTTTCTGGTTCATTTCTCCTGTTCAGTCCGCCGAGGTCAGACATCTGCTAGTAAAACATGAACATATTGTAGACACTGCCTTATAGTAAAAAATACAGTACTTCTGATGAAACGAGGCACTGTTTTTCTTGTTTAATTGGTAAAGCTGCTTAATTTTAAGCAATCTATTGTATGAAGTGCTATATCAATAAACGTGTTGGACTTAACTAGAGTGCCGAATTGCAGAGGTTGTGCAAACATATCCATGTTGCTATGATCAGATGCTTTTCTTACGCTTTATTTAAAAATGCTAACCGTTTTTTTTTGTTTTTTTTTTTGCGTGTGGGCAGTTGTGTGTTTGATGTTCGGTAACAGTTCAGTAAAAATTGGTAAAACTTTTCCAAAAAATGGTTTTCTTTATTTACACAATATTGTTGACATACACAACTGTGCTTTAAAATTTCACACAGTTCGCTAGTTTGTCACAGTTTTATTTTATTAGTAAGTACTACTATTATAGTTTTTATTAATATTTGGAATTAGCTTTAATCTTTATATTCTTAGGTTTTATTTTAATTTAATTTTTTTAGTATTACGATTTACAATTAATTAATTAATTAATTTCAGTTTTAGTTTATTTTTATTTTTCAGATAGTAAATTTAGTGCTTCATCTTAAACTTTTTTCAGTTTGTTGCCAACGTGTTTCAGAATTATTATTATTTTTTTGTTAACGACAATAACACAGGCTTGCCGATGCCACTATATTTTGCCATCAAGGGGCCCATGCCAATGTTTTTGACGAATACATGAACAGACAGAGAAAGCAAAAGAAACACATCGAGCGAGAGAAACGCTGGGCCAGATCAGACTGCAGTAGATTGACAGGAATAAATCGGATGTGGAAGGGGGCCGAGGTGATTGGATCAGTATTTTCTAGGTCTCTCTATCAGTGTGAGGTGTCAAACATACCTGAGTCTCATTATAGAGTGTGTGTCTGTGTGTGAGACTGCGGGCCATGCGTGGGCTAATTAGCTTTTCCCCGGCCGCTCTGCGACCGCTTCCCGTTATTTCCTGACCAGCTTGCCAGGCCGGCACCCCCTCTTCCCCTCCCCCTTGTGTGGCTGTTCTAAATGGAGACTCAATGCATGCTGCTCCCCGACATCCTAATGTACCCGACCAGTTGGTTTAACAAACACAGCGCTGCCAACCATCTGCCGGCCAAATCTGTCTTCAAATTGCTTTAGTAACAAACTGAACTTTCTTTGCTGCTCTTGCTTCCTGCGTCCTGCCTTCCTCAATGTGCCGCTCTCTGCTCCTCATCACGGCCCTCGATCCTGCTCCTCGCGGCTGACCATTGTAATTTTCTTGTCTCATCTCATCTGATTTTATTGGTTTTATTTGATCTGTTCTCATCTCATCTCACACTTTCTCTTCTCTTACCATTTTCATTTGTTGCCTTCTTGGCGAGTCTGTCGTTGAATCTCTTTTATTTTATTCTGGAATCGGCTGGTCTTTTCTCTTGTTTTTTTTCTCTTGTCTTCTATTCATGTAGAAGACAAGAGACTCATGTATCGTATTGAATCTCCTTTCTCGTCTCGTCTCATCTGATGATGTCTTCTCGTCATGTCTCGTATTGTTTCGTCTTAATCTCATGTCATGTCATCTGATGATCTTCTTGTCATATCTCGTATCCTATCGTCTCAATCTCATCTCATGATGTCTTCTCGTATTGTTTCGTCTTGTTTCATCTCGTCTCATCTCATGATGTCTTCTCGTCATGTCTCGTATTGTTTCGTCTCATTTCATCTCGTCTCATCTGATGATGTCTTCTCATCACATCTCGTATCCTATCGATCTCAATCTTCATCTCATGGTGTCTTCTCGTCATGTCTCGTATTTTGTTTCGTCTTGTCTCATCTCGTCTCATCTGATGATGTCTTCTCGTCACATCTTGTATCGTACCGTCTCAATCTCATGGTGTCTTCGATGTCATGTCTCGTATTTTGTTTCGTTTGTCTCATCTCGTCTCATCTGATGATGTCATCTCATCAAATCTCATCTCATCTCTCCTTGTTTCATCTAATCTCTTCTTGTCACGTGTCGTATTGTATCTCTTTTCTCTTTTCGTCTCATCTGATGATGTCTTCTCATCATGTCTCGTATCGTCTCGTCTCATCTCATGATGTCTCTCGTCATGTCTCGTATTGTTTCGTCTTGTTTACTCGTCTCATCTGATGATGTCTTCTCATCATGTCTTGTATCGTATCGTCTCAATCTCATCTCATGATGTCTTCTCGTCATGTCTCGTATTTTGTTTCGTCTTGTCTATCTCGTCTCATCTGATGATGTCTTCTCATCACATCTCGTATCAGTATCGTTCTCAATCTCATCTCATGATGTCTTCTCGTCAGTGTCTCATATTTTGTTTTGTTTTCGTACTTGTCTACATCTCGTCTCATGCTAATGTATGCTCTTCTACATCTACATCTCTTGTATCATATGCGATCTCAGATCTCATCTCATGGATGTCTTCTCGTCATGTCTTCAAGTATTTTGTTTTGTCACTGTTGCTCATCTGCTGTTTCATCATACATGATGTGCTATCTTCATCACATCTGTAGTCTGATATCATTCATATAATCTACATCTAGACATGACGTCAGATTTGTCGTCATGTCGTGACAGCTACGTTGTTTACGCCATCGCTTCATCTGTCAAGTTCAATCAATATTCTGATGAAATGTCTTCATCATCACATTGGATCGTATATTTCGTTCTCAATCTTCAGTCTCATTGATGTCATTCTGATCATGTCTCAGATATTGTTATTGTCTGTGTGTAATAAACAATCTCGTCTCATCTGCATTGCATTGTCTTACACTAACATTTGACTCAAACATTCTCTGTACTTATTCAGTTATTGTCTAATATACGTCATCTCAATAGCATAAGTAGTTTCAATATAGCTAGCTACTATGTCTAGTATTTTGTGTTGCGACTACTTGTCTAATGACTTACTGTAGTCTCACTACTGACGATGTGCTTGTAGCTTGTCAATGCATTTCGAGTAATTCTCAACACTATCGTATCGTTCAGTCTCATCTCATTATGGCTTCTCGTCATGCCTCGTATTTTGTTTCGTCTTGTCTCATCTCGTTTCATCTGATGACGTCTTCTCATCACATCTCGTATCGTATCATCACAATCTTATCTCATGATGTCTTCTCATATTGTATTGTTTCGTCTTGTCTCATCTCGTCTCATCTGATGATGTCTTCTCGTCACATCTCGTATCATATCGTCTCAATCTCATCTCATGATGTCTTCTCGTCATGTCTCATATTTTGTTTCGTCTTGTCTTATGTCATCTGATGATGTCTTCTCGTCACATCTTGTATCGTATCGTCTCAGTCTCTTCTCATGATGTCTTCTCGTCATTTCTCGTATTTTGTATTGTCTTATCTCGTCTCATCTGATGATGTCTTCTCATCACATCTAGTATCGTATCATCTCAATCTCATCTCATGATGTCTTCTCGTATTGTATCATTAGTATCATTGTCTCATCTGATGATGTCTTCTGTCATGTCTCCGTATTGTATTGTTTCGTCTTGTTTCATCTCATGTCATCTGATGATGTATTCTCGTCACATCTCGTATAGTATCGCCTCAGTCTCCATCTCATGATGTCTTCTCGTCACATCTTTTATCGTCTCATCTGATGATGTCTTATCGTTATCGTCTCATCTCATTTCATTTAATGATGTCTTTCGTCACATTTCGTCTCGTAATTGTATCATCTCATCTCATCTAGATGATGTCTTCTCATTAGGACTCATCTCGTATTGTCTGGTATCATATAGTCTCATCTCATCTGATGGTCTATTCTTTCTTCTCATGCTGTATTTCACACTTCATATTTTGACACATTGCATCTCATAAAGATTGTAAAACATCCAGAGAAACGGTATGATTATTTATGTCTGTGTCATCTGAAGCATAATCAACCCCCACAAACCCAAAGCATCAGAGCAAATTTATGCCCACCAGAAATACTGTTTCCAGATCAGAAAGCTGGCTGTCTTTAATGGTTTGCTTTCCCTGCTTACCATCTGACCACTGATCCTCCCGTCCCATTTCCTCCCCTTGTTCGTACTTCTCGTGGCTCCAGGTTTCATTTTCCTTCATGATGATATCGTCAAGAGACCTCAACAAATGGTATAGAACAGATTTTTGGCACTGGCGAGCACATAGCCCTAAACATCATTATGGACAGAAGCAAAGAGCTGCCAGGAAACCAACCATGCCACCTTCCTCACCAGCCATGCCGTTCTCAGTGCCAGCGAATGCGTTCTCAAAGACACAGTCCCTGATCTCAAGGGCAAACCCTGCACTATCACACAAAAACACATACGCGTGCTCATAGCCCAAACACTTTTAACCTTAAAACCTCCACCTAGAATCGTCAAACACTGCTTATTTTGTCATTGAAAATACATTTTAAGTGTGGTTTATTGGGCATTTTGTGTATCATTATATGGTGATTTAAAAAAAAAGTTATTATGGTCACCATTGCTTGAGTGTTGCATGATGTTTCGTTAGAGATTTATGCCTTTATTTTCCACTGTAAAAAATAACAGCATTACCAAGTGAACTATTCCTTTAAAGGGTTAATTTTCTTGAGTAGGCCTGTGCGTCACCTTTAAAAGTGTTTAATCTTTGCCTCAAATATTCCTCTTGCTCATGCGATGCTAGCTTTTTGTAGCTTTTTCCTGCCCTCTAATTTTACAGTGATCCTTCTGCAGTATGAAATTGCTTCACCAAAAAAAGGCTCCTTATCTCTGACTCTCACATTTTTTCCCTTAACCAGGACATGCAGGTATTTGCATACCTAATGACTGCTCTGTCTGACACGCAAATTAATTAGTCTGAATTTTATGCATTTAGCAGCGCGAAAACAAAACACAGAAATATGTCACCAAACAGCTCAGCACTACACCACCTACTCCACTACATGTTTTAGAAATGACTCCGTAATCATTTCACTCATGAAATTTAGAGGGATATTTTAGCATCTGGACCGCTAGGCCTTAAGTCTCAAATGCTTTTTTGTTGTTTATGTCCTAATTTTAACAGCAGTATTTTTTGTTATATAATTATTATATATTGATTTATTCTTTTATAAATAATTTTTGCATTCTGAGATTCATTTAAAAGATGAACCTCATTTGAGTTCATGCAGAACCAAAATAAGCGTCATTAAGATTTTCATTTTATCTTGGATTGTCTTTCCAGTTAAACGAACTGCATCATCCATCACCGTGTCCCTCAAAGTGAATCTAAAGGTCTTTGTCTTCATACTTTGAACTAAACAGGCTGTGCTTGAGGTCATTTGAATCTGGCCCTATGCGTTTGTCTGCAGATCGTGTTTGTCTAGCCTCTTTGTTCTGGAGGACTCTGGGTCCCTGTAGGCTGACGACCCCTTTCTGAAGCCGTATGACTTGAGCATCACTCATGGGTGGGGTGAACCGCATGGTCCCCGGAGTCAAAGTGACCCCTGACCACGGGAGGCATGCGTCATAATGAAGATCTGATTGAATAAGTGGACAAATGAATAAAAGATAGAACTGACACGCAGAGAGAAACACTCATCCAGCCAGTGTCGCTTTCTCTCTTTGTGTCTGCTGATTGAAGTAGATCAATCTTACAGACAAGCCCTGCTAAAGAACAAAAAAAGTATGCTGTGTCCACACTGGACATGTCTGATGACGCATTCGTAACTGTTTTCAGGCTGTCTACACTGGAAAAATCAAAGCTGCACGTCATCTGCGAATATTCACTAAAAAAGACTGAGATCAATGCTTGACTTCCACAATGGTCAGCTTTATTTTCCGTGGAAATCCATTGGTTAAAACATTAACTCTGATAATAATGATAGCTGTTGGTTTGCATATACTATGCATGTGGTAAGAGATAAAAGATGATGTGGATTAGTAGACCGGAGACCAGAAACAACACAACAGCCTTAAGTTACATACATATATATTCATGAAATGAAAAAAAAAAAACCTAATTATTTATTTATTTATTTTTAAAAATGTAATATAAATAATATTTATTTTTTGTTCTATAGAATGGGCATAGTAAAAAAAGTATAGTATAGTGTGTGTATATATATATATATGGTATATATATATATATATGGTATATATATATATATATATATTATATATATATATATATATATATATATATATATATATATATATATATACTTTCAAAAACCCTATATGCAATAAAGATCATAATTATTATAAATTTAGTGACCATCTACTGAAACTAGCGCAAAATAATTTAAAATAAAATATTCAAAATTTAAATTTAAAATTCATTTAGTTTAACTTTAAAAAATATATTACACATATTTCAAAGAAAGAAAATACAAAAAAATTACAAACCTGGTGATGTGGATTATAGAACCTGAGACCAGAAACATAAAAAAAATATATTTAAAATATAAATATTTTTTTCAAAGAAAAAAAAATACAAAAAAATCAAAAACCTCTAATATTTCTAAAAACTAGCATCTGAATGATACTAAATGAACACTAGTCTGTTTTGCTCCATTAAATATAATGTGAGCAATGTGTTCTTTGTTTTATTAAAAGACAGGAATTAAAGCTTAAATAGACTTGGTTGAATAACTGTTTACCTCATGATTTCCACTCATTATATGTCAAAGCATCGTGTTCTACCTGTGATTTGTTCCAGGTTTGATTCATATAAAAACGACTCTTCCTCAGAGAATGAAATGATTTGCTGGTTTTGAATGGCCGTCTCGTCATCAAGGCCACTTCGAGCTCAAAGGACAAAAGGATGAGGTGAACAATAAAAACAGAGCAGAGACCCTGAGCCAGGCTGAGGATTGGAGTTCAATTGTTGGCTAGAGTCAGGCTGAAACAAAAGGATAAATAGAATAAACCGGGCAACATCTCATTGCTATTTATTCATTCGCCCCTCCCGGCAGTTTCAAATCAAAGAACCGGACATTATTTACATTCCTTGTACTCAGCTGCTATAAAACATGAATCCTCTTCAAGGAATTAAATAATTATGTTCCGTGAGCTAATTTGAATGTTGTTCTCCACATCAAAGCCACATAAAGCTCAGTAAAATCTCCACAGACAAAAGGAATGAAGGTAAATAATAGCACAAACCTGAGCTCTTACAGCTCTGCATCCCAGTTCGCCTCCTATCTGTACTATACAGTGTAGGTAAGATGTGTTGGAAATGACAGATGCTAATGCTGTTGCTGGTTCGATACCTAAAATTGATGCTTTAAAATATGTAGCTGGTTGAGGACATCAGTAGTATAGCAGTATCCTTCAGAAATCATTCTATGCTGATTTGGTGCTCAAGAAACAGTTCAGTGTTGAAAACAGTTGTGCTACTTAATGTTTATATGGAAACCTTGATTTTAAAAAAAAATTCAGGATTCTTTGATGAATAGAAAGTTAATAAAAAACAGCCTTTTATTTTCAATATATAAACTTTTTTTTTTACTTTTGCTCAATTTAATTCACCCTAGCTTAACCCCTTACCTGTCACCCCCCTTTTGATAATTGACATTAAAATGCACTATACAAACTTAAAAGGTTGTAATTCAAGAATGCTTTGGAATTTATTTTATATATATATATAATAACCAAGTTTGGTCTTGTTTTAAAGAAAACAATCAGATTATTACTGAAGTGAAAGCACTTCAAAAAATTAAAGTATGAAAAGTTATGGAAGTTATAATTTACAGTAAATCAAATATAATTTATTAATATATTTTTTAAATATAAAATAAATATTTTACAAAATATGTTTTACTACAAAATTACTATTAAATGAAAGCTATATATCTAACCAAGTTGTGTTCAAAATTTAAAGTTGATATCACAAATTTTGAAGTTCCATGAGATTTTGTTAGGCGTTATACCAAAAATAGCCACCGGGTGCCATTGAATTCCATTGAATTTAATTGTATGCATTCTGCCATAACAAATTAATAAATTTCTGTCCAAATATCACTTCTGTCACTAAATATGGAACCTTGAGACTCAGACCTTTCTGACAATATGTGTTTTGTCAAGATTAAAAAAGATTTTGATAATAATTATGAAAGATGATGCCCAAAAGGGAGGGGCCTAAAAAAATACCGTTTCTATGGTAACGCAACGTCCAATTTCAAAACGGGTTTCACAGGATGAATTCTGAGTCTAGCTTTCAAATGATACCTAATTTATGATAACTACTAAAATATGTGATATAATAATGATAATAATAAAAAATATATATTTATATATATCTAATATATTATACTTTTTAGAGGACTTCTTACCTTACTTTTTAAAATATAATTTTATCTTTTTTATTGAAAAATACTAATTATGTTTTATTATGAACTTTTAGCACTAAAAACCAAAGTTTCAATTATTAAAAGTGTGTGTGTCGACTTTTTGCTCAGATACAAAGCTCACTTGCCCGTATATACGGGCAAGTGACAGTTAAGGGGTTAAAAACTGAATATGTTCTTGCTGAAATATTATTTATTTTAAAACATCTTCCTGCTTCAGTAGTGTAGCTTTAAAATATTGTCATCTAATTTAGGGTCTCTTTCATCCAGCTATTTTTATTAATGAACTAATTAATGGATAGTTTACACCCCCCCTCTATTTAACTTGTGGCTCCATTTTTAGTCACAAGACGATGCCAATTAGATGAAAATAGAACCTGAAGTGATATGTGAGAAATGAATGTAACTGTCACGTTGGTATGGATGATCCAATACTGTTTACAATACAGCGGTCATCATACAAAATGTTGGACTGCCCGATAGACCAATTAGAATCAAGTATTCCAGAATGAGTGTAATAAAACTTCCAGTTTCCTATATGAACGTGATATAAATGCATCTTAACATTCTTCATACACTCTTAGAAGAAAAGGTTCTATATAGAACCATAAAAGGTTCTAAAGCGATACGTATTTGGAAACCCTAAAATGCAATGCATGAATGATCATAAATGGGGGTTAAAAATGTAATTAATCAATATCATATTAAGAGTGCCATTTCAGTTTTTATCCTCCAAAAATCAGCATGATTAAAATGTGATATTAAGTTACTACAACAGTTTAATAAACAATAATTTAATTACAACTGCAAAATGTTGCAGAATAATGTACTACATGAATGAATAATAGCCTTTAAAGAACCTTTGTGCCAAAAGGGTTCTTTCTTGTCTTTATCATCATTTTTTTTTGTTGCATAAAAGGTCCTTTGCAGTTGAGTAAAGAACCCTATTCTACATATATAGAACCCTTTTTCTAAGAGAGTAATTACAGGCTCTTGGCTCATAGCTCTGGTCTGTTTTCAGCAGTGTTTTTGGTTCAGCTGTCCATATCTGTGATCCAAAAGTTCGAAATGGAAATCGACAACTTGATATGCCATTAACAGTAAATTGGTCATATCCCCCTTCTCCCTGATAGCACAGAACTGTGCTATGCTACATGTCTCCTTGGTGACTGTTCCTGCTAATAGCTGCACATGTGTTGGAGTGGGAGCTGGTAACTGGGATGTTGGTGGTGGAGCCTGACCCTGCACAGGGCATCAGAATTCTGGGATTCTGTTGCTCTCTGCCCATGCCAGTTTGGCCAGCAGCTGGTTGGCACTGAGAGTGGCAGTTGATGGTAAAGACCTGGAGAGTAGTTATTTAGCCAGTGTGAAGGCATCTGTTAGGCCATGTCAGATGGGTCACAGAAGGACACAGCAAAAACTAAAAATAAGTGTTTCACTAGCAGGAGCTAGACTCATGGAAATAGGATTTTTTTATAAGCAATGTGATTTTATTGAATATACACTTATATAAAAAAGGTTCAATAGGGTTCTGTAGAACCTTAGGGAAGTTGACTCAATTTTAAAGAACATGTTCCGCTTTAGACATTCTACTAATTACCTAGTTATAAAGGCATACAACTCTAGATGTCGCAGGCTGATAGGTCCTTAAACATTTGGTAGCGATTGCATCTACATAGCACACTTAAGCAAGATTTAAGATAAGTGAAACACTCTTATACTCCATATCTTTGTACATATTGCTTGATTTGCTTATTAATTCCTAAATGAGCATCATAACAGTTTAATCTAAGTGTTGTTGACAGTCTTGTGGAGTGATTAACTAAGCATATTAGCTTCAGTGTTGACGCAATTGTGTTTATGCCTCAGCAAGTGGTCTATTGTATGCAATTGCTGTGAGGATACGCTGTCTAAGCTACCAATATGAGAAAAGGTTAAAGTGAAATAAGTGTTGTTCATGCTTTCAACGATGTTACCATGTTTCATAACTCTAATGATGAGTTAATTATTTCCAGGGCAATGTTTTCATTAGCAATGCTAAGGTGTGGAGTTGATTCAGACCAATTTAGTCTTTCTTTATCAATGCAATAGCTTTTCACTGTATCAATAAGAGTAGAATTGTCAATGATATCAAATGATTTAATTATGATACTTGATCAGATACTTGCTGGGTTTTTATATCTATCAGCTTGCAATGTATATATCTATTGTTAATGAGAACATGTAGTGCACGTTTCTAGGGCTAAGCCATTCGGCAGGGTAGCCAAGGCACATATGGTCATATAGGTCACCAGTGTTAAGCCAGTTGGCAAGGTAGCCCAGGCACACATAGTCATAAGCCACTAGTATTAAGCCAGTCAAATAAGGTAGCCTAAATAGTGTTTTGTCCAGTACAAATATATGCATATCTGCCTATGCAGCAGCTCGCTTTCTCACACAGCAGGATGTCTATGGTCGTATTGTCTATTTCTTTCATTAACCTGTGCATATGTGCAATAGTCTCTTTCAGCTGTTGCACAACTGTGCACCAAACTCAAAAATCTAAAACGGCTGGGAAAACCTGTGCAATTGTGGCATTGGCTGTATAGCCTTTAAAGGTGCCCTAGAGTGTGAAATTGAATTTATTTTGGCATAGTTAAATAACATGAGTTCAGTACATGGACATGACATACAGTGAGTCCATTGTTGGTGACTCCAACATTGTTGGTAAGTCCAAAATTACATGATCGTGTCTGCATTAGTGAAAGCAGAGAAGGCAGAAAATGCGTTGCAATGATAAAATCTTCATCCTGCGAATCGACAGACTCCTCTGCTTGTTCAATGCTCATCACAGCAACACTTTATGTGATGGGAATAGATCTAAATACTTCAAAAACTTCTCACGATTCGTTAATCTCGATAGCTGTAATAGTAAAAAACATATAATAGCTGTAGTAAAATTATTTGAGAGAGTTTCACATGTAATACATAGCTTTTGCATATGCAAGAATGTCAGCCAATCACAGCAGAGGCCGGTTACACACAGCAGACACGCCCCTTCAAACAAAGCATTCAAAGCAGAGGCTAAAATCAGGCTAGGAAAAATGCCTTTTATTTCTGAATTATGACTATTTTTGATCTAAAAACAAACTAACATTATAAGGGCAACCCAGGAAACATTATAAAATTATTTAAAAAACCATTCTTGGGCACCTTTAACCCTCTGGGTTCTTCGGGTCAATAATGACCCAAAGCGTTTTAAAAAAAATGTTAAAAATCGTAGCTTCATCGGAATGGTCCGAAACTTGGTGACTTTAATGGTTTAATGGTTCTTGGTAATGCTAAGTGGTCGTAAAAAATAGTCACACTTAGGACCTTCGGGTCAAAAATGACCCGCATAGGAAATGAATGGGAAATCGGCAAAAATGTGAAAGTACTGAGTTTTTTTGTGCGTACAATCTACAAATCAGCAACGATCTTGAAAAAAAGCACACAACAATGAAGGGGTGAATCTATAAAACATCAAAAGTGCAAAACAGCCACATACACACACACAAACACACCTTTATACACAAACACACCAAAAAATTCAGATTAAAAAGCTCAGTTTGTCCACAAGATGGCATTCATCTAATTTCAAAAATTGCTTTTATGAGGCCTAGGCTTGACTCCAAAATGAAATACAGCTTTAAAAAAAAAAAATTATATTGTATTCAATGGGGGAAAATTTGGTCATAATTATTGCATTAATACTACTACTAATTTTTTTTTATTTTTGAAATTTTCTCAAAACACCAAAAAAGAAATTTTTTTTTATAATAAAAAACAAGTAAAACAAAATATGATTTTCTTTTTTAAATATGAATCCCGCCCTTCGGGTCAACTTTGACCCGAAGGTCCTGAGTGTGACTGTTAAACGATTAACCCCAGAGGGTTAACTATCTGGAAAGATGTTTGTGTGGGGGAGGGGGGCTTTGCACTTTTTTGTACTCATCACACGTATTATATTCAGAAGTATCCACCACTGTGGCTAGTGTTTTTAATGCTGTTGGATTGCTAGTGTTCCCAGTAAGCTTAACTAAGTTAACTATAAGATTTACCAGAAAACCCATGCCAACAGATACAGATTTTTTTCTGACTAGAATAATCAGCCTGGGCCAGCATGGAAAAGCATACTGGTCTTGGCAGCAGGTCTCAATTTTGAAAATTTTAAGTGTTTTCTTCAAATTCCGTGACATTGTGGCAACCTCAATTTTCTGCACAGGATGAAATGCTTCATCTGGTGAAAGCAGGCACATTTTGCCCACATGCCTTCCAGTTGAACCTGTATTAATTTGTCTTCTCTGGCGGAGCTCCCTGTGGCCCCTTAGGGCACCTGATGGATGGGTGGATGTACAGGTTTTGCGAGGACTTATAAAAAGACAGCGAGATGATATGTCTGTACCTAGCTCTCGTCTCCTGCAGCTGCTCCTAACAGGTGCATAACTGCTTCTTACCAGATGGTCAGCAAAATGTGGTAGTTGGCAGGTTCTTCACAGAAGCAACCCTCGCTCTCACACAGGCACTGAGACGCAGAGATGGAGAGAAAGAGGTTAAAGAATGCGAAAGGTTGGTGACAGAAAAAGTTGCTGAGCGCTATAGCAAGCAAAACTCATTTTTCAAAAACCTTTTACTTGTTTTAAAACTATGTGAATGCCGCTTTTTCAGAGTGTAATGCTGCACTAAAACGTTTCAGGTGTCACAGTGTCGAAAATTGAGAAAGGTAGAACTTTTTAGTATTTTGAACACACTAACAAGGTTGAGAAAGGCAGAGGACTCAAGCAATAAGCCAACAGTTGTTTTACAAAGTAAAATTGTAGAGTCTTGGTATGATATATCATAATTTGGTGTAAACCACATGAAAGCATGGAACCATCTTACCTTGCATCAACAGTTCATGCTTCTGGTGGTGTAATGGTGTGAGGGATATTTTCTTGGTACATTTTGGGCCCCTTAGTGCCAATTGAGTATTATTGCTGACCATGTCCACAGTGTTCACATCTTCTGATGTCTACTTCCAGCAGGATAATGCACCATGTCACAAAGCTCAAATCATCTTAAACTGGTCTCTTGAACATGACAGTGAGTTCACTGTACTCAAACAGTCACCAGATCTCAATCCAGTAGAGCACCTTTGGGTTGTGCTGGAACGGGAGATCGCATCATGGATTTGTAGCCGCCAAATCTGCAGCAACTGCGTGATGCTAAAAACAATCTTAACCATTCTATGTCATCAGAACTGATCTTAAAACAGGGCTTTAATTGTAAAATACAGAACTTGTCCTCAATTATTTAATTAATAAAAACAAATTTGGTCCATATTATCATGATAGCATCAAGCAATAATTGACTTTTATTAAAGGACAAGTTCTGTATTTTACAATTAAAGCCCTGTTTTAAGATCCGTTTCTGATGAAATAGAATGGTTAAGATAGTTTTTTTAGACAGATGCTGCTGTCCCAATAATTTTCAGTTTCTGTGGTTGCACCCCTCCACCTTCACAATGATTGCATAGGTGCAAAAACAATCTTTTATAAAACACTTAAAGGGGACATATCATGCAAAGTCCACTTTTTTAGCCCTTAAATGCATTTTGTTGTAGATTTGGAGTGTTTATAAGTGCAGAAAAGATGAAATTATTCTCTTCAGGTGCTTCGTTTATATCTTTATATTCTGTTTTGGTCATATTTTTCAACCTGTTCAGATTTTTCTGTTGTCTATGACGTTTTTTGATCAAGTACGTCACCGTATTTGCAGCGGAACTGACAAATAAGGACATTGACTACCGGTCCAACACTAGGGAGCAATCCGCCATTATTATTTCTCGCTCCGATTTTGTAGTCCAAGCTCAATGATGCAGAAGTTACGAGAGGGCTAGTCAAAATGTTCGGTTGTTGGATGTAGTGACCTGAAGCACTTCAAGGATCCCCACTTCAACAACCTCAGCCAGTATACAGAAGGGTTTGCCAATCGGGTAAATTCCTTCTATCATTTAGCTGCTGTGTTTCCTGATGCTTTCTAAACGTAAGTTATCGTATTATTATCAATACAGATTTTTAGTGGTAAGATCAGACCGCAGTCATTTATCTTGTCAGTGTGCTTGTTTTAACAAGAGAAATAGTTGACTTTCACTAATAACACAACATAGTTAACTTACATACCTGCCTCCATATGAAGACGGTTCGTCGTCGTCATCTTTTTCAAATCGCTCGCTCTGGCTCGAATATGTAAGGCTTGGTGGACAAGTCTTCCGTTGTTGACATTTTGTTAACGTGTGAATAAAAATGTTCTTTGAAGCTATAGTAATCGTATCTCTTATCAAACTACAATAATGGCCAAACGCGGAGAGTTGAGCTCACCGTGAACTCAGAAACCTGGAGAGCGGGCGGGGTAAGACGGTACACCTTTTAATTTAAAGGGGCCGCATTGAAACGACTTGCTCACAGAAGCACATCAGAAAAGGGGTAGAAAAGGGGCCTGTGGAGCTATAATAATGAGGAATTCAGACCCAAGCATTGCAGTTATGCTTTATATAGACCACAAATGTATGATTTATAAGTAAAAATTAATGATTTAAAAGCATGATATGTACCCTTTAAAACTTTAGTTTACAAAGATGTGAAACTCACCGAGTGGTCTGGGCTGTTCACTGATATGCTCACACAAAAATCGCTGCAAAAGATGCTTTCCAACAGGTTTTATGGTAGTTAACTCCATTAACTTGTATTGTATGTTGTGTGATGTACGGTATTACTCCACCGCCAGAAACGGAAATGGGGTTGTTTGTATTCTTTCTGTAGTCTTATGCAGTTCGCGGTATCATAGGCTACACTATACAAGTGGTTTGCTTGCAATTGGCAAAGGTGCATTATCGCCACCTACTGGGCTGGAGTGTCTATTATTCAAGCTCTCAACGGAAGAATGTACGGTTGTGAGGCGTTCGGAAAAATAGGTCTACAGTTTTACAACGAATGGTAAGAAAGACTGTTGGAAAGCATCTTTTGCAGCGATTTTTGTGCGAGCATATCAGTGAACACCCTAGACCACTCGGTGAGTTTCACGTCTTTGTAAAATAAAGTTGTATGTGTTTTATGAAGGATTGTTCCTGTGCACCTATGCAACCATTGTAGAAGTGTGGGGGTGCTACCACAGAATCCGAAAATTCTCGGGACAGCAGCATCTGTCTAAAAAACAATCCATTCTATTTCATCAGAAAAGATTTTAAAACAGGGCTTTAATTTTAAAATACCGAACTTGTCCTTTAAATAATTACATTTATTACATTTACAAATAATGCAGCTGCTCAAATCAGATTTCAGCATCAGTCTTGTTATCTTCAGATGTTGAACTGTCTACTGGTAAAAAGGGTTGTAGAAAGGCAATCAGATGCAGTGATCTCTTAGTTTCACAAACACCACAATGCCCGATCCTGTCTGCTCATCAACCCCAAACAATCAAGCTCTCACCGAGAGAGAAAGACTAAATCAATATGAACACCATGCACCAGTCGTGTGTGGATGCTGCAGGATCATTGGGAGTGTGTGCTTGGCCTCAGGCATTAGGAGTGCAGGGTACTCATCCTTCCCATAATCCTCCTAACGGACTACTCTGAACATCTGGAATGAGAAGTGAACATCTGCCCGTCCTTATAAATTTAGAAATCCCTCCCTTTATTCATTACTCCCTTTTTCTGTCTCTCACTTTAATTTAATACTGTGATGTCAAATCTGAATTATTCTAGTTAGTCGCATGATTCTTTAGAAATCATTCATATTAAAAAAAAATTAGGGCTGTGAAACGATTAATCGCGATTAATCGCATTCAAAATAAAAGTTTGTGTTTACATAATATATGTGTGCGCAGTGTGTATAATTATTTTGTATATATAAATACACACACATGCATGTACATTTTTAAGAAAAATGTGTTCTCAATATATCAAGAATTTAAATTTATATATAATATTAATTATGTATAAATATATATAAAGTATATACACGCAAATATTTCTTAAATATAAACATGCATGTATGTGTATTTATATATACAAAATAATTATACACTACACACACATATATTACATAAACACAAACTTTTATTTTGGATGTGATTAATCAGCGATTAATCGTTTCACAGCCCTAAAAAATATTTCTGTTTAATTATTATTTTTTTTGTTGGAAAACATTTTTTCAGGATGCTGTGGTGATTAGAAAGGTCAAAAAACAGCATTTATTTGAAACGAAAATCTTTTGTAACATTTAAGTGTCTTTACTGTTACTTTTGAGCAATTTAATGTGCCCTTGCTGAATTAAAACATATTTTTTATTCATATTTTATGGGATGGGGCGACAAAAATCTTAATTTTAACATGTAACATAAATTAACTTTAAAATACTTGGTTCATATACATTCATTGTACTGTTTTCTTCTAATTCAGGAATAACAGATCTCATCAGGTTAAATGCTCATACATTCACTGTCACTGTATACAGTATTCATCAAAAATGGCCTTTTGTTTGACAGGTGCTGACTGAAGAGGGTTTCGGAGCCATCACCACAGAAATAACAATGGCCAAGGAGTTCTACTATGCAGAAGACTATCACCAGCAGTACCTCAGCAAGAACCCCAATGGCTACTGCGGGCTGGGCGGCACTGGGGTCTCCTGCCCAATAGGGCTGAAGAGTAAACATTAACACCCTTCTCCTGTCCTGTGACTGGACAAATGTATATTAACATGCCTTAACTAAAGCAATCAGTGCTGCAATACCCAGGCCTATATGTCATTGTTGGATATAAATAAATAAAAAAGATTATAACGCAACTGACTTATAATGGTTTTTGTATGTGAGTGTGTCTGTGATCATTGCATTTGATTACAAAACCAAGTGACATTTTCTATCTAATGCAATGACAAGTATACATTTTAAGTTTCAATATAGAAGAGAAGAGACACGTTCTTGTTTACGACAGGCAGGATTGTGTGTTCACGATCCATTTGTCTATTCCATTCGCATACATATCTATTCATCCCTCCATCTGTCCACTACCTATGCGTTTGCTTCTATCCCAGCAGCAAGAACAAGCTCACTCGTCCCTCTCCTAAAAGTGTCACCTCATATTTCATCTCCTCAATTAAGGCTCTGTACTGCAATGCCACACAAACAAACACAGCCTCTTGCATTCACACAGATAATCTGTGTATGTTTTACAGGGAACACTGCAAAAAAATGGGGGCCCTTTGATTTTCATGCACAATTGTTTGTGCCATCAACAATGTAGCTCTCTCTAATGAGAAGAGAGTTAAGAATTATTTATTTATTTAAAAACAGTAAGGTAAGGGAAGTCTGTTAAAACATTTTCCAATTTATGATGGCAATATCAAGGAATTTTCTGTTGATTTTTCACTGGTGTTTTAAGTTGGAGTGCTGCGATAACGTATTTTTGAAGGCCAAAACTACGGAAACAAGGTAGCATTTTTGAAGCGGTGATTGGTTAAATGCCTGAAATTAAGTCTGCAGGTGAACACAAGCCCAAAATATAAAGGGGTTATAACTGATGTAACTTATATTGTAGAATAAAATGTGAAATATTTTGGGAAAAAAATGTGAGTGAACACACACACACATATATATATATATATATATATATATATATATATATATATATATATATATATATATATATATATATATAAATACAGTGTGCGTGTTTTAAGCTTTTACTAAATGGGACTACAGAAGGCCATTAAATATCCGAACAGGAAAATTCACTAATCATCTGTTCTATCCTCATTGTGTTTATAATCACACTTCTGAAATCTATTTTCTGCGACCGTGATGTACTTCATTTATAGCCAACGTTTAGCTTTTTACTTCTGCTATAGTTTAGGCTTCAAATATCCAAAAATCATAAAAGTTTATTGAATTTTTTTTTAATATTCTGCAAAAATCTAAAAAGCCAATTGAAAAATCCTATTGAGTTTGTGTCGAATGTGATGCAAATTTCTGGGTTGGCCTACTAAAAATACAAATGGTACCTCGAGGATTCCCAGTCAGAATTTAGACCATATCATAGTACTGAGACAGCTCTCATTAGAGTCACAAATGATTTGCTCTTATCATCCAATTGGGGCTGTATCTCTATTAGTGTTACTGGATCTCAGCAATGCATTTGATACCATCGACCACAACATTCTTTTGAATAGACTTGAAAATGATGTTGGCATTAGTGGAATTGCACTAGCATGGTTCAAATCATACTTATCTGACCATTTTTAGTTTGTAACAGTAAATGAAGAGATGTCTTATCGATCAAAAGTTCAGTATGGAGTACCACAAGGCTCAGTCCTAGGACCGTTGCTGTTCACCATGTACATGCTACACTTGGGAGATATCATTAGGAAGCATAGTTTTCACTGTTATGATGATGATACTCAGCTCTATATTTCTTCACACACTGACGAAAGAGCACCAATACACAAAATTAACGGAATGCATAGCTTATATAAAATTTTGGATGACTAGTAATATTCAACCATTTAATATAAAAAAAGGTTTCTAATTATTGGGCAAAAAAACTTGTATTAACTCAGGATACTGGGGTTTAACCAGTTAATACCGTATTAAGCCAGAATACTGTATGACAATTGATGGCTGCTCTGTCAAGTCTTCGTCGTCGGTCAGGATAGGAACCTGGGTGTGGTCTTTAATAACAGTCTTTCATTCAAAAGCCACGTTTCTAGGATCTGTAAAACCACATTCTTTTCCACATTCTTGCTCTGTTCTGTGATGAGCGATCGTGACTCTCCTGGTTCAAACTCGTTCATCAAAATGAACAAATCTTTTTCGAAGTCATGACTCGAAGGGTCCTAGATAAGACCCTCATTCATCATCTGGTGTCGTTTAAAGCCCTGTGAAGCTGCAGTGAAACCATTTGGTTCCCAATGAAGTCCATTATATGGAGAAAATCCTGGAATGATTTCATCAAAAACCTTAATTTCTTTTCAACTGGAGGAGAGAGAAGATGTGGACATATTGTATGACGTGGGGTGAGTAAATTATCAGCAAACGTTTTTTTTAAAAGTGAACTACTCCTTTAACCCTTTAAGGTACATCTCAACCATTTGGTAGACCACACTTTAAGTCCCTATATTTCATTGAAAATTGCATCAAGCTTAACTCAACCTGAATGAGCCATCTCTACCGTTTGGTGTAGTTGTGCAATGCTAAAAAAATCCACTAGATGACACTGTGTCTGTGAGCGGCATGCCTTTTCAGTGTCCCTTTCAACAGCACATGACACAGCGAAAATTTACTCCTCCTTTGATGACGTATATTGGCGGTACTTTTAAAGGTAAGACTGTTTTGTTGACATATTATTGTTTCAGAGTAACGTTAGTTGTTAAACAGAATTATGTAACTTAGTTAAACAAAAATAAGTATTATATGGGTCAAATAACTTTTTCAAAACATGCTCTACCAAACGGTTAAGATGTCACTTTATAGTAAAGAAGCTAAGCTAGCTAGCTAAATTAGCTAATGTTGGTAAAGTTACCTAATGTTGGTAAAATTAGATATTTACAATGAACAAAAGGGTTAGTGTTGTTAAAATTATTAATTTAATATCATTCAATTACATATTTGATGAAAAATGTTTGATCAATATAATTTGTTTTACCATTTCTGTTTTGTATATGGTAAATATCAAGAATAAATTTGAAGAATTAATACCAATTCTGGTGTTACTATTAATTTCATAATTTAAAATTGACTATGTTTGTGTATTACTATATGACAAGCATTGTAAGAGTACATTTTTGGTAATAAAAAAAATTTTTATGTTTTAGACTTGATAAATGGACGTCAAATCATTTTACAGTACAAAACCATGATGGAGCCATCAATAGCAGCCATCAGATTTTTTTTATTAGTCAAGAAATTGCTTTTAATATGACTTTTTCTGAATGTTGTTCTTTTATTATGAAAAGACGTCTAACCGTTTGGTAGAGGACTGTATCTTAAATACTGTAGGGTCTAATTAAATTATTTTTTTAATTATTATTATTGTTGTTATTGTTATCATAAGTGAATAAAAAATGCAAAGAAATATTTTTTCCTTTGCTTTTTTCATGGTGCGTACCTTAGAATGGTTAAAAGACTCTAGTGAGTTAAAGGAAATGTGCATAAACAAAGGTACTGTAAGTTTATGGCAGGACGTTTTTCTAGGGATATTTTCTTTCTTTTCAGTTCTTACAGTCCGTTTTTCATATGATGGCCTACATCGTACCACTACCACCACTCCCAATAACCCCCCACAACACTATTGGGGGAATAGTTTGATATCTCATTGGAATATATCATTTACAAACTAAAATTTTGAGGCACACAACCAGTAACAGCTTCAATACAGCTTGGATATAAAAAATATTAAAGAAAGCAAAACCTACAAAGCACAAAAATGAGAGAAAGCACAAATTGCATTATTAGAATGAATTTGTTATTCTACGTGAATCAAAGACACAATTCCTTCAGTGTTCACTGCAAAAAATGAGTGTTTGGAAAAGCAATTGGTGTTTACGGAGGGTCTCTGGTGTGGTTTTGGCTAATCCTCTGAGCAGGTGGCGACCGCTCCATGCACCTATTCCTGTGCCACACTCAGAGAGGGTCTCTCTGGGCAAGGCTGGCACTGGTGCTCAGGAACCTGGCCTGGCATTTCCTACAGGCTGCTTTCAGCAATGTCGTGAAACAAGGACACTTGGTGACGCACTCATTTTGGCCCTAGAACCTGGGACTGGAACGCACACACTCTGTTTGCTTGGATTAGCCAAGTTAGTAACCGGGTAAGTTAGGTTTAAATCAGATCGATCTCCCCTTTATTACAGCATTAACCTAGTTGTTAATGACAAAATAATGAATGCGAAATGTTGTATACATTTCGTTTTAAAATATTCATTAACAGTCTGTTACCTTTGAGTAGTTATCAGTAACACATGATAAGACTGCCATCTTCCGGTTGATAGTGACATGGCAGTTGGGTAATAAATTAAATAGGTCTCTAGAAGTTTAATTATATTATTGAGTTGACGCTTTATTTTTCTCTTCACATCCCGATAAAGAAGTGGTATAAATATTTAAAAAGTATATATCTTCTGTGGAAGTCTCGTTCGTTTAATCCGATAGGATGTTCTACCCAGACATGTTAACGTATGTATTTCCATACTTCTGCGCACACTGTTTATCTATCTATCTATCTATCTATCTATCTATCTATCTATCTATCTATCTATCTATCTATCTATCTATCTATCTATCTATCTATCTATCTATCTATCTATCTATCTATCTATCTATCTATCTATCTATCATCTATCTATCTATCTATCTATCTATCTATCTATCTATCTATCTATCTATCTATCTATCTATCTATCATCTCATGCATCCATCCATCCATCCATCCATCCATCCATCTATCTATCTGTTCACACCATCAAAATTCACACCAGAGTTTTAAAACCAAACTTTTTTTAATACTAACAAAGAATCATCTCAACTACTTGTACATGGCTACCATGAATATTTGTACAAAAATGCAGTAAAAATATTGATTAATATATACAGATATGTCTCCTTAGTGTCGGCAGGCAGGACGCACATGTAGATGACAAGAACACCAATGGTCTTGCACGAGTACACAATACAGATATTGTTTTCCAACATCGGTGACACTAACTCCAGATCAAAGACTTTAAGAACAGAGATATTAATCATGTCTTCAGGAGTACATGACAAATAAAAGGAAATACAGTTACTGAATGATACTGTGTACAGTCATGTGAATAAGAAAGTGCAATACAGAACAATACAAAAATCTTAAATTACATGACAGTAAGGAAGGCTGGCAGCATGAGAGACTGCGATAGATTTTTGTCGATTGTGGGAGGAGAATATGGGAAGAGCTGATTGGCCAAGCAGGCAATAATGAATCGGAAGGGAAAGTCCAAGGCAGTGGACGGTTGGTATCGGTTTTGTTATATTGCTCTCGCCCCATTCGTTTACACATTTATCGTATTGACGTGTTCTGATCCCATGACTCTTATTTTTAGAGAAGCGGACCAGAGTGTGCACTGCTAACCTTGTGAGCGCTAAATCAAATAAGGCTTGAGGCTGCGGTAGCATATGGAGACATCTGTGTCACAATGCAGACGGCAATGTCAAAAGAGAGCAGTAAGAACCCTGTTTCCAGAACAGCAAAGGAGTCACTGCTTCAGTGGGATGGGGTGTATTACTTCTACATTCTTTTAGGCTAATGGACACAGACAGACAGCATTTGGACAAAAGAACAATCCAATTCAACAGGAAACATGGTGTTATGAAAGCTGTGGCTACCCTTAACAGGTCGTGAACACTGAACAACAGATGTTTAAGCCTGATAACCTTCTTAAATGCACAATAATACTTCACCTTAGGGTGCCAGTCAAGTATCACAGTAATGACACATCACAGTGTTGAAATACTGTCCGGGACGGGTGTCATTTATAGTCTAGGAAGAAAAAATATAACCTTTATAGCCTACCTTAAAGGACAACTCCGGTGCAAAAAGAACCTTTGGTCTAATTACACATTGTTGCCTAGTCAACCGTTATCTGAGATTTGTTTTCATGATTGCCGAATGTAAATAGTCTCTAAAAACAGTTTAGCTTATAATGCTAGTATAACGCTAGTATATTGGGCATAGAGTAATGACAAATAAAAATCGCTTGTTATTATCACTAACAAGGCTCAAAATAGCCCCACAGTTACACGGTAGCATAATAAGGGTCCCTACATTTAAACCGAAGCATTGAGAACTTTGTCAGTGTCCATACAGTTTAATAAAAAGATATTTTATACACAGAATCAACTTCGCGAATACAGGAAGAAGCCATCTTTGAAATATAGTCTCTACCAGTCGATCTACGAACGCTGATCCAAGTGCGCTGAACTGTGCAGAATCTCATATAGTCCGTTGTTTTTGGAAGAAACACAAACACGAACCATTTTCTTCTCTTCAATATGTACATGTCGCCTACAGGTCGCGCTCACCTTATCACCTTATTCACATCTCACGAGCGCACTTGGATTGGCGATCGTAGTATCGACTAGTAGAGACTATATTTCAAAGATGGCTTCTTCCTGTATTTGCGAAGTTGACAGTGTGTATAAAATATCTTCGTATTAAACTGTATGGACACTGACAAAGTTCTCAATGCTTCGGTTTGAATGTAGGGACCCTTATTATGCTACCGTGTTACTGTGGGGCTATTTTGAGCCTTGTTAGTGGTAATAACAAGCTATTTTTATTTGTCATTACTCTTATGCCCAATATACTGGCGTTATACTAGCATTATAAGCTAAACTGTTTTTAGAGATAAAACTATTTACATTCGGCAATCATGAAAACAAATCTCAGATAACGGTTGACTAGGTAACAATATGTAATTAGACCAAAGGTTCATTTTGCGCCGGAGTTGTCCTTTAAATAACTATGCTTTTTTTTGTGGTGTGTTTGCCGACTACTCTGAATTGTATGGTTTGTGCATGCCTTTATGTACTATGGATACATAAATCAGTTTTTTTTTTGTTAAATAATCCGTAAATGAGTTAAGCACACCAAAAAGATATTGAATAGGATAAGAAAGGTCGGCACCACCCTCATAACAATAGCTTTTTGTTACACACTGTGTAATAGCACTTGGAAGATCTGTCTTAATATGATTAGAAATGAAGTGACGTGCGAACAAAGTCTCACAAACTACGAGGAAATCTATGGTTTTGGACAACTATCGATAAATTCTAGAAACAAGTAACCATGCATTTTACAGACTTCATTAAATGACATCTGATTAGCCATTGATGTCATCAAAACTGTAATGGGAGCTAATAGGGGAAAAAGCTTTAAGGTTTCCGTCTTACAAGGGGCATTGGGACAAGCATAACAAAAAAAGATTCATATTGAAGGAGCAACTCATAGTTTCCATTGAAAGGTGCATGGTATGAACAAAATTTCAGCTTATTGTTCAGAATAGCATCGTTTTCTGTAAGAACACTGTCGGTGAGACATGTAGACAATTATACATAGCGGGAAATTAAAACATATATTTTGCTACCAGAACATGCACTGGCCTGAAGGGAACTATTCCTGCAGTTTGCACTTTAAGTAAATCGTTTGCCGTTCTAGGATTATTTGACAGAAATTTGTTAGGTAAGATATATTTTTTAAGGGTGCCACATGCAGCGCTGGTGTTTAGCCACATTTAGTGGCTTGCATGCCCTTATGAAGAACATACTATTATTAATGGCTTGCTGGGTACAAATGATACATATTTGCTGTGCAAGAGCAAAGCCAGCTATTAGCCAATAGGCACATCTGACACCATCACGTGCCACGGTCCAGTAGCCAATCAGAGACATAGGTGAGAGCAGGGACAGGTACATGCTGCCTCTAACTGGTGATCAGATGACATTACAACAGAGTCAGATTGGGAAAGAGGGACAGAGAGCGGCCATATTGAACACAGAGTATTGCCAACATAAAAAAAAACGAAAACTTGTGACAGCACGTTGAGGATTTTATACATGTGTGTGCTGAACGAGAAACACAGATCCGCAGTCCCTCAGACCCTGGTTGTGTGTTTAACAAGGTTCTGAAGGAGGGTGGCCGAGATCCTGTGATGGAGATGGTGGAGGGGTCAAATCCTTCCTGACTCTGTGGAGCTGTAGAGTTCAGTGTGAGACTGGCAGGTCTGGGCGCCGGGTCTGGATGATTTTTGGTTTAGGGTTGATCTTTGATTCATCCTCCTCCTCCTCCGTGTCACTGTCACAGACGTGGACCACCACGCTGGGCGTTGACTCCGTGCCTGCATGCAGCTCAAACTTCTCACCTGTGCGTGTAGAAGAGAAGAATCTGTCAGCTTGAGGGTTTGGTAGGGCTGGCTGATATATTGTATAATTATAACATTTGTTGCACCCTCAGGTTGTTCCAAACCTGCATACATTTCTTTGTTCTGTTGAACAAAGGAAGATATTTTAAAGTCAAAGGCAACATTAATGGTACCCCCAAAGCAGCCTGTTGCAAAATTTCTTCAAAATATCTTCCATTGTGTTCAGCACAACAAAGAAATGTATACAGGTATGGAATAACATGAGGGTGAGTGAACTTATTGACCGAATTTTCATTTTTGTTTGAACTATCCCTTTAGGGGATAGTTCACTTCAAGTAATTTTTAATGTGTTTGAGCTTACCTCAAGGCATTCAAGATGTAGGTGTCTTTGTTTCCACAGTATTTTCAATTTTCGACATTTTTCGGTTAAACCGTTGTTCAGTCGTATAATGGAGGTTTATGGGGTCCATGTTAAAGAGCATGCACAGAGAAGTCCAAATTAAACATGATTTAATGACTCGTAAATGTAAGTACACTTTGTATGGCCAAAGACACAAAACGAGCGGTTTGTGTGAGAAAACAAACAATATTTGTATCTTTTTACCTCCTGTAATCACAGTCACGTCCAAGTGTTTAATTCTGAACTTCTCTGTGCATGCTCCTTGAGGTGAACCCCATAGACCTGCATTATAAGACTGATAGACAAGAACAGTTTGACCGAAAAATGTCAAAATTGAAAATACTGTGGAAACAAACACCTACATCTTGGATGCCCTTGAGGTAAGTTAAAACATATCAAAAATTAATTACAAAGTGAACTATCCCTTTAACGACAATAGCTGACTATTGTCTACTATATAGACTATTGTCTATATATTTAACTATCCCTTTAACGACAATAGCTAAAACATAGGTAAAATAAAAAGGCTATTGTTATGTTTATTTTGGGGAAAAAGCTGCATATAGCCTCTTTAAGAAAGAAAGATTTAATTGAGTGTGTTTTCAACTTGTTTGTTAGATTTGAGTAATTCAAATTACTTGTTTGTTAGATTTGAGTATATTCACCAAACTTTTGAATGGTATTGTAGGTATACATTGCTGTTTATTATTATTATAATTCTAAAATATCAGATTTTAAATATAATTTTTGCATGAAACATTTTTTTAAACTAAATGTTCTTAAAATAAAGTTTTTGTACATAAAATGCTTATGCTGTATTCCATGGGTAACACTTTACAATAAGGTTCATTAGTAACTACATTAGTTAACATTAACAAAGAATGAACAATACTTCTTCAGCATTTGTTAATCTTTGGTAATGTTAATTTTAACATTTACTAATACTTTATTAAAATCTTGTTAACATTAGTTAATGCACTGTGAACTAACATGAACAACAATGAACAGCTAGATTTGTATTAACTAGCGTTAACAAAGAATAACAAATGCAGTAACAAATGGTTAGTTCATGTTAGTTAATGCATGAACTAATGTTTAATAAATGAACCTTATTGTAAAGTGTTACCATTCCATGCAACATCCAACTGGTTTCAGCTTAGTTGAGGGTATATGATGTCACATGGTAATGGTTAATGGTAAGAAAATGCATTGCATTAACGAGTCAAATTTACTTCTGTGTGGTTTAAAAAAAACTGCTCAGCAATCAATTTTTAATTGGTCATCTGAAAAACACATGCTAGCATAGCATCAGTGCTATTCAGAGTCCAGATTGCAATGTATCTTCATCCTGCAATATTAACAATGAGAGCTAGAGGGCGCTCTGTCTCCAGATCTCAATGTGAGCATAGTGAGGATATTTTAGGCTGGCTGTAACTGCCGTTTTGCCAGAGAGAATATCAGCAATTATCTCTATAGCATTACACGCTGTAAACATACACCGAATGCACTGGGGAACAGTGTTATATCCAACGCTGAAATCCTTAACACCACCAGAATGAGACCTGTTTACTTAGAAATCTCCAGAGCCCGTCAGTCAGAGCTGTCTTCCACACTTAAGGTAATTAAAACTACAACCGCACACATTCACAAGAGACAAGCAGCTTTTCTGCATCTCTCCATCCCTGTTACACGACGGCTGGATGAGGGTCAATATTTGAAATGTGTTAGACGAATTCACTCTTTTGTGTATGTTTGCCAGATAGAACAGAACAAGGAGCTGAATAAAAGTTTACTCCTGTGCCTTTGGGCGGCATGTGTGTGCAGTGCATTGTGGTCACCCAGAGGACCAAGCACACTCTAAAGACCCTCTCATCTTATGCTTTTCTTAGAAGTCTCTGGCTAACACTGTCTTTCTTCCCCTTATGTTTTTATGTGCTCATATTTCCTTGCACACACAAACAAACAAACGCGAATCGCATCCAAAGTTTTAATCTTCTCACTATTTTGACCTAGATTCAGTTACTGCATCTTATGTTTTATTCATGCAAAACGCAGTCGTTCAAACAATGTTCCTACAAATGTACAATCCGTCGCATTCCTCTCTCCTGCACAGCCTCCTGAGGGCTCAGCTTCTCTCAGAAACCTGGGCATGACGTCAATGCTGCATATTGAGCGTCAAGGGTCAGACAGTCGAAGACAGAAAGAGCAAGGCAATCAAGCTTGTTACCGCAGAAGATGAAACTTTAAAGGCTTCCTAGGCCGTTAGAAACCTTACAAGGGAGAAAAACATAAGGTTGTACGGTGTTTGTTCGGTGTTTGTGGTAATGTTACTTCGCTGTCCCTCATAAAGCAGGAAGAGCTGCTAAAACAAGTCTTTATTAAATCAGCAGTGATTTCATTGGCATGCAGAGCACATCTCTCCAGCTCTATCCTCCGCCACTCATCAAGAGCTGTGTGTGTGTGTGTGCATGACAGGCGTGCACCATTGAGAGGAGAGAGGTGGTGAGCGAGTGTGGCTGCAGAAAGGCCAGATGGATTTCGTCTGGTTCAGTATAGGTTCAGTGGGCCGGCACAGGGTATTTTTAGAGCATTCTTTGGAAAGAGGGGCAAAACACTTCACTTCCGTTACATCCTTTCTAAAGTCCTCTCTCCAAAAACACAAATGACAATTTCTGCATTCCTAAGCAACCGTCCTTAAAATAAACCCCCTCTTTCTGATTGAAAAATCTAACCCTTTATAGCGAGAACCTCATACAAGAAACAGATCTGATAATCCCAGCTGCAGACTGAATAACAGCCCGTGAATGGATAATGACTCTGTGCAAATTGCTGCGTATTGGTGTCAGCCATCTGCCAGCGTGATTGCAAATACCCTCAGATGAATAGTCGAGAAGTGAGGAGCCGTGCTGTAGCGTGCTTTGATCTATTGACATTATTTCTGTTTTCAAACCTCTGCAGTGGCACTATGACCTTTCAGAGCGCTGGTTAAGTCCATCTGGGTTTCCGCATGGATTGATCAGCAGTGTCAGGGAAAAAGTGCAGAAACTGCAACTTTAGATTTCCACAGTGGCAGAACCTTCAGAGACACTTATGATCAAACTTGAATTAACTTTGAACATACACTACCGTTCAAAAGTTTTTAATCTGTATTTTTTCATGTTTTTGAAAGTATCTTATGCTCCACATTTAGTTTATTCAAAAATACTGTAAAACTAAAATTGTGAAATATTATTGCAATTGAAAGGATGGGTTTTGTATATGTAATTAGTGGTGCAACACTATTTGTTATCCGTCATACTTATTATTTATTCCTTTGATGGCAAAGCTGAATTTTCAGCAGTCATTACTCCAGTCTTAAAAGTAACATTTATTATTATCATTGTTGAAAACATTTGTGCTGCTTCATATTTTTCTGAAAATTATGATGCATTTTTGAACAAGCGAATGCATCCTCAAAGTATTTCTTTCTTTCTTTCTTTCTTTCTTTCTTTCTTTCTTTCTTTCTTTCTTTCTTTCTTTCTTTCTTTCTTTCTTTCTTTCTTTCTTTCTTTCTTTCTTTCTTTCTTTCTTTCTTTCTTTCTTTCTTTCTTTCTTTCTTTCTTTCTTTCTTTCTTTCTTTCTTTCTTTCTTTCTTTCTTTCTTTCTTTCTTTCTTTCTTTCTTTCTTTCTTTCTTTCTTTCTTTCTTTCTTTCTTTCTTTCTTTCTTTCTTTCTTTCTTTCTTTCTTTCTTTCTTTCTTTCTTTCTTTTCTTTCTTTCTTTCTTTCTAAAAAACAAAAAATCTTACCGACCCTTTTGTAAAACTTTGTAGTAAAACATAAAGAAGTAGTTCACTTTTAAAAAACTTTTGCTGATAACTTACTCACCCCCATGTCATCCAAGATATCCACGTCTTTTTCTTTCTTTCTTTAGTTGAAAAGAAATTAAGGTTTTTGATGAAAACATTCCAGAATTTTCTCCATATAATGGACTTCAATGGGAACCAAACAGGTTCAAGGTCCAAATGAGAGTTTCAGTGCAGCGTCAAAGGGCTTTAAACGACACCAGACGATGAATAAGGGTCTTATCTAGCGAAAATTTCGGTCATTTAAAAAATAAATTAAAAAGTTTAAGTTTTATAAGCACAAATACTCACCTTGTTCTGTTCTGTGATGCGCGTTCGTGACTCTCAAAATGAACAAATCTTTTTCGAGTCATGACTCAAAGGGTCCTAGATAAGACCCTTATTCATCGTCATCCGGTGTGGTTTAAAGCCCTTTGAAGCTGCACTGAAACTCTCATTTGGACCTTGAACCGTTTGGTTCCCATTGAAGTCCATTATATGGAGAAAATCCTGGAATGTTTTCATCAAAAACCTTAATTTCTTTTCGACTGAAGAAAGAAAAACGTGGACATCTTGGATGACATGGGGCTGAGTAAATTATCAGCAAAACTATTTTTAAAAGTGGTCTACTCCTTTAACTCACAATAAACGCTGTCATAAGTGTCTATACTACAACTAAAGTGACGGTCTCTGTAACGGTCATCAAGAAACATTCTATAGCTCAGAACTGAAACAAATTGTGTATGTCAATGTCTGTTATTTCTAGGGACTGATGGCCCTCATTTTGAGAACTAGTGCATGCATCAGTACTGAATGCATTTATCTAATTGAATTGACATATGCCACATAGTTTGAGATCTTAAACCAGTACATATATAAAGCACATGCTCTCTAAGCCTCAGATCAGGTTCATAGGTGTTCAATTGAAAAGTTCTTGTGTTTTGTATAGCTATAAGAACCCTCTCTGGGCCCTGCAGCCCCACATGCTTGGCTCCAGGTCTGTTATCTAAGCGTCCACAGATGCAGCAGGAATATTTCATTAAGTGCTTTTGCTTTCTCAGGGTGAAGCGGCTGGGTATGCGCCTTGTAAACAGAGCAGGGAACAACAAAAGCCTTTTGCTTTAATGAGCCGGAGTGTGCAGTGTATTGTTGTACTGTACAATTTCAGTGCGGGCCATGTGGAAAACACAGCCTCTCAGACACAAACTTATGTATGGAAACACACGCTTAACAATGGAAAAAAGCTTCCTTCCTCAACAACCACAATGATTATTGCCATCCGACAGCAGTCTAACACAGTCAAGGTGCCTGGGCTGAATGGGCTGTTTGTTTAGCTTGCCACATGGTTCCACTTGAGTGCTGTGGATTGCTCACTAGTTTGTACCGTCTCCTCTGTTCCCTGATTGCCTTCAATTGCTATTAACATGCGCCGGCTTTGTGAGCCGGAGCCCATCGCGGGCGGACACGGTCAAAACTTTGAGGCAGTGAAACGTCACTGAAACGTCAAAACAGATCTCGGTCAATGTTATGTAAAATTAACTATTGAAATTAGGTCTGGCTATTGAATATTCATGAAATATTTGTGAAGATTTAGCTGGTAAATAAATTTTTTTGCATGCCTTTTAATTGATAATTTAGTTTATTAACCCTCTGGGGTTATTATTTAAAAGTGTTTAAATAAAAAAATGTTAAAAATCGATAGCTTCATCAGAATGGTCCGAAACTGGTGACTTTAATGGTACTTGGTATATGAACACCCAAAAAAATTGGGGACAGGATTTGAAAAGTCTAAGTGGTCGTAAAAAAATAGTCACACTCAGACCTTCGGGTCAAAAATGACCCGCATAGGAAATGAATGGGAAATTGGCAAAAATGTGAAAATACTGAGTTTTTTTGTGCGTACAATCTACAAATCAGCAACGATCTTGAAAAAAAGCACACAACAGTGAAGGGGTGAATCTATAAAACATCAAGAGTGCAAAACAGACACATCCACATCCACACACACACACACACCTTTATACACAAACACACCAAAAAATTCAGATTATACTATGTTCATTTTAAAAAGCTCAGTTTGCCCACGAGATGGCATCCATCTAATTTCCACAATTGCTTTTATAAGTCCTAGGCTTAACTCCAAAATGAAATACAGCTTAAAAATAAATAAATAAATAATAAAAAAAATATATATATATATAGCCTGTGGCTTCTTTTATTTATTTATATATATATATATATATATATATATATATATATATATATATATATATATATATATATATATATATATATATATATATATATATATACAGCTATGGAAAAAATTAAGAGACCACTGCCAAATCAGCAATCAGCAATTTTTTCCATAGCTGTATATATATATATATATATATATATATATATATAAACATTTGGGATATTCACCAAAAAATTCTAATTCTGCCATGACTTTCATTCTTGGAAAAAATTAAGAGACCACTGCTGATTTGGCAGTGGTCTCTTCTAATTTTTTCCATAGTTGTATATATATATATATATTTTTATATTTTTCTATTATATTCAATGGGGGAAAATGTGGTCATAATTGTTGCATTAATACTACTACTTATAATTTTTTTTATATTTTGAAATTATTCTCAAAACACCAAAAAAAGAAAAGAAAAAATATTATAAAAAAACAAGTAAAAAAAAAATAAATTTCTTTTTTAAATATGAATCTCGCCCTTTGGGTCAATTTTGACCCGAAGGTCCTGAGTGTGACTGTTAAACGAATAACCCCAGAGGGTTAAATGAACACTCCAGGTTCATTTAGCAAGCATGCTTTATCTTTGCTGTCTCTGTTTTAAAATTCAGTAGGAAACAGCATAATCTCTGATGTTCGAGTCATCAGTCAAAAATCTACACTGTCTCTAATAGTATATCAAAATATCTAGATAAATGTATCCCTTTTTGCTGCAACCAGGTGAAATGGGTATATTTTAACTGAATTATGCAATTCAGTGTGCCTTACGCTTGTCTTTTCTCATGCACTGCATCTACTGTACGATAGGCCTTGTTTCACATGGTTCAATGCTGTTCTTCTTCTTGTCAGGCAATTAAGTGGTAATCAATAATAATAATGTACTGTTCTCTAAATTCACACTTAATTGACATTAAATGTTGTTGCTTAAAGACTAAAGCAGAGGATTAAGTTGTTAATTGTCGGAAGATGTCAGCTTGATCTCTAGGAGTGTGATCACCGTCCTGTAATTCAGTTCAGATTGATTTTAGTGCAAGCAAACGTGATGCGTTATCCTCCTCAGACAATTTATATTTGACACTTCTTTCATTTTAAATTTGATCTATCTAGTGAATGATGTTTATGTGTAGTTGTTAATACAAAAATCACTTAGTAGTGGTATTTTGTCATGCACTATGTCCTATAAAACCTTTCCTACTCTGCAAATGAAAGATGTGGTTTCCATTAGCACAAAATCACAACCATAAGCATTTTATCAGCACTATGCAATAAGCAGAGATTTAATATATATATATATATATATATATATATATATGTATATAGATATATATTATAAATGATTAAATATTTAATCGTGATTAATGGCATTAATGTCATAGTTAACTTGCGATTAATCGCACATTTTCTAAATGTCTTTTGATTTCTTTTTGTTACATAATTTTTTTCTCATTTTAATGCTCTTATCAACATGGGAAAGTGGATTGGCTTGTTTAGTGCAAATGTTTTTTTTTTATTATTACTATTGAAAATAACATTGGAATAGTGTTCAATTTCACACTAACATACCAATAATCTCTCACACAATGTAACACTGTCTATCAATAAAAGGGTGAAAGAAATACTGACGAGGTCCTGATATTGGCGAGGGGTGGAGAATTCGCATCATCTGTGTGTGTGTGTGTGTTTGCTTGGCCATCATCAAGTGGTGTTTCAGACTGGACGTGCTGCGATGATGATAGCTCAGTTCACAACGACAAAACACACAGATCCGGCGTCTCGCGCTCGTCATCCACTCAAAACGTAACGTTACTATTTGGCCGGCTCGCAAGCAGAAACGAGTGTGTGCGGTACAAAACGTCCTCGCGCGCTGCGATCTGAAACCCATTCATTTCAATTGCTTGCGCCGCGAAGGACGTTTTGTTGCTTCTTCGACCAAAGCGCAAGCGGATCTAGCTAGACCGTATAACAAAACAACAGGCACGACGCACACACTCGTTTGGGCTTGCGAGCCGGCTTTGAGTGGATGACGAGCGCGAGACGCCGAATGGATCAGGATTCAGGACGCATGCCGTCCTGTAGCAAAAGCATGTGAAAAAAGTACAAAGTTTGCTAGGACAAGACCGTTAAAAAAGACTGTTAATCGCGCCGATGAAAAAATTAACGCCGTTAAAATGGGTTTGCGTTAACGCCGATAATAACGCGCTAAACTGACAGCCCTGAATATATATATATATATATATATATATATATATATATGTATTTTTAGGACGAGCCTGTGGCTTCTTTTCTTACCCTTAGCATGTGGAAAGCACATTTCTGATTGGCTGATCTCAGAACAGGCAGTGAAACCACTAGAAAAGTGAAGCTGTTTCAACGTACTGCTCTGGGATTATGCAACTCTGAATGACTCACTCAGCCATTGAGGGGATATGGCCACTTGATACAAATCTAGCACTGCTGTGTATGTTTATATATGTGCAGTAGTAAGTGTTGTATGTGTCACTCTGATGTAAAACAGTGTGAAATGCATGCATTTTTCCCTTGAGCATGTTGCTGTGGTGAGCTAAATCAAGGTTTGGCTGGTTAGCATAAGCAGTTAGCCCCCGCTTTTTCCATTGCTATTTTTATTCAGATTTAAATAGAAAGAAAGGATATAAGTAATAAAAAGATATTTATGTCACAAGTTGATGGCAAAAAGCTTGGGACTGTGTGTAGTATTGCTATCAGTCATATATGAATTTATTTAAACAATTAAATTTATAATTTAAATGCTTTAACAAAAAAAATAATCATTAAATTATTTTAAAAAAACAATGTAATTTGTTATTAAATTAAATAAAATTAATTAAATGTGCATTTTAAATTAATAATTTTGATACCTTTTTTGTCTGTGGAAGGTGTTAGGACCATAATATATTTGTCCAATCATTGAATTCTGGTCCTAAATGCACAAATCTGTTATGTGCTTTGATACATGAGTTAGTTTGACGCAGCCTCTCGTCATCTCTTTTGTTTGCTCTCTGCTGTATGCATTCGTGTTTTGAAGGAGCTGTGGATTTGGAGACACTCTGAAGGGAGGATGGGATCTCATGCTTTCAAAGCTAGCTCGCTTTCGCTAGCCTCTCTGAAAATTGCCTACCTACCTTTAAAGGTGTAGATTCACTTTTAAAAACTTTTACTGATAATTTACTCACACCCATGTCATCCAAGATGTCCATGTCTTTCTTTCTTCAGTCAAAAAGAAATTGAGGTTTTTGAAGAAAACATTCCAGGATTTTCTCCATATAATGGACTTCAATGGGAACCAAACAGTTCAAGGTCCAAGTGAGAGATTCAGTGCAGCTTCAAAGGGCTTCAAACGACACCATACGATGAATAAGGGTCTTATATAGGACTCCTCAAGTCATGACTCTAAAAAGATTTGTTCATTTTGATGAACGAATTTTGAACAGGAGAGTCACGAACGTGCATCACAGAACAGAGAAAGGCGAGCATTTGTGCTTATAAAACGTGAAACGTTTTTATTTAATTTTTAAATGAGCGATCGTTTTGCTTGATAAAACCTTTATTTATTGTCTGGTGTCGTTTAAAGTCCTTTGAAGCTGCACTGAAACTCTCATTTGGACCTTTAACCGCTTGGACCCCATTGAAGTCCATTATAAGGAGAAAATCCTGGAATGTTTTCATCAAAAACCTTAATTTCTTTTCAACTGTAGAAAGAAAGACACTGACATCTTGGATGACATGGGGTGAGTAAATTATAAGCAAAAGTTCTTTTTAAAAGTGAACTACTCCTTTGACAGTATGTGAAATACTAACTACAAAGTAAGGGTTGTAACACTCTAAAAGCTTTATTTGTAGCTACATTACATAAATAATATAGGTTAAAACATCAGTTATACTTAAACACCCTCCGTAGTTATTTAGAAAGAGCCAGACAGAGAGAGATTTAGAATTCAGCAGGATGTTTTCACAGGATTTTGAAATTTATCCTTGGGGGTTTGATGGATGAGAGTCCATAATGCCAGGCCCTGTTGGTTGCATAATTCAAATGTTCCTACTCCATAATCCCCAAACGCCTTTTACACTGTCAGCTAAAAATAGACCAAACAAACAGAGGGTGGCATTCAAAATTGACCTGGTTCCATAAGCGATGTACTGCCAACCAGAGCTTTTAAGCCGTCATATACTCACGTGCTCTACATGCTCTGAAGCTGTTTGGTTGCAAAACGAGGCAAAATGTACTGAGCGTGCCCGAGCAGCCGTTTAGATGAGAACACAAGACGATGCCCAAGCCTGGGAGGCAGATGGATCAGGCTGAGTGATATAATACTGACATATTTAGACACATTACGAGAAACCGCATGGCACTCTTATGGGTAAAAAATGTCTCTCAGATGGATTGTTTAAGTTTAAAACAGCTGTGAAAGTGACTGACAGTAACGATGTTGTGTTTTCGGCTTGATTTCGGAAAGGTCCAGTTCTGCAGATAAAGGCTGATGGATTCAAAGCAATTCAAAGCAATTCTTAACTGATGGCTGGGATTGTCTAGTATTCCTGGAAATCGTCAGACAGCATAAATGCAGCCTGTGTCGTTTATGGTTATTGACATGAGCCTGTTGATATGGATTTGATAGAGAGGAATGATATTCATCAGGCAAGAGTCTGTAAGAGCAAATCTGCAGAAAGCTTACTCTCTGGTCTCTTCTGTTGTAGCGTCTTCTTGCTCTTTCTACACTACAAAATAAGTCAAAATGCTAATTAAGTACATCATTTGTAGCAGAAAGCAAGAAGATGCTACAACAGAAGAGACCAAGAGAGGAATGATATTCATGAAGCAAGAGTCAATGATGGTAAAGAGCAAATCTGCAGAAAGCGCTCTCTCTCTCTCGGTCTCTTCTGTTGTAGCATCCTCTTGCTCTTTCTACACTGCTAAAATCATATTCTTAATTAGCATTTGACTTATTTTTACTTATTTATCTTGAAAAAAAAAATTGAGAAGCAATAGCACATAGAAGATTTGTTTTCAAGTGTATTTGTCTGTACTATTGTCTTCTCTAAAGTGGCGGGATAAATGCCAGTTTTACAAGATGCAAACTAAATACTCTGATGTACCCAGAGTGAGTGTGTGTGTAAGTTTTAGCACAAAAATAACCCACAGTTTTATATAGCATGTTTAAGTTGTCAATTTTTGAGGATTTGCAAAAACGCACCGTTTTGTGTCTGGCCCTTTCAATGCAAATGAGCTGCTGCAGAGGGCGGGGTTTCAAGAGCTCATGTGTTTTAGCAACTGGCTTTACCTCACGCAGACGCACTAAATGACAGAAACTGTTCTGCCTTTAATGTTAAAACAGAGTCAGACAATGATGGAGAGACTCGAAGAAGTGAAAGCGTAGAATGCGACAGGACGTCTCTGAATGGTTAGTTGATGAATTTATGTTACTGATGTGAAGTTAACTATCTTTTAATAGCCTCTATGCACGATCGCTTCCGGGTTTGTCTCAGCACGCCCAGTTACATCCGGTGCTGCGTCAGTCTATGGTCAGAAGCCAGTTTTGCGTTAGGTGGAGATAGTGTCAAATTACACTTGCTGTTTATAAAAACGTCCTGCGGTTAACGTGAATGATGTTAACAACACTGTGAGGCAGTTAGCTGTCACACAAGAGTGAAAAAGAGAAGTTATTTAAATTATATATTTCGAGCTACATCAACAACTTTGAGGGTTAGTATTCTCTCATATCGTACGAAATTCGACTAGTGAATCAGCGTTTCTAAAATCGTTGTCTCTGTTTCTGAGAAAACGGATTTTATTAAAGTTTTGCCTCTATACACTTGGCCTGCAGAACGTGCTTCCGGAAGTAAAGACGCTGCCTGACATTCTTTCGGACATACGTACGTGCAGGGTTTGTGCATAGAGGCTATTAGGATATTCTGTCATGTAGTGTTGGGCGAGATGCTCCATTTCCATATTGTCCTATCGCTCAGCCTGTGAGTATTGGCAGTATACACGATATTATCGTGAGGGGGTGGGTTTACTCATTCTATTATAAACTTGATTAGTTACTCATTAATTTGCTTGTTCTATTACTTTGTTTTATATACATGTATCTTTTTTTCTATTTTGCTAGCAAATGTGGAGTGTTTATTAATAGGATCAGGTTATTTCCTGGTATAGTGAGGTAAAAAAAGATCCTAATCATTTTTTATATTTCAACATGTCGAACGGGAAATTTACGGACACATAGCCTATCTCTCATGCTCTTACATGCAGCATTTTGACTTTCTGCACTGAGATGAAAACGCGTTTAAATAATTTATTGGGTCAGAAGATTTGGAGTTTGTGATGTCTTCCTACCAGTGCTTTGTCTGTTCAGATGCACTTCACATGCACACTCAGTAAGCACTGAAGTACGCGGGTTAATGTGTGTTTATGCTGGGAGAAATCAGAGCAAGGCAAACATCTAGCTCGAGTCTGATCGGTTCATATACTCAATGACTCTACTCTGATAAAGGAAAACGGTTTGATGCGTTTACATGACTCACATGCATTGTCAGTTTATTCAACATAACCGGGTTAAGTAACATGCATGTAAACGCGCTCATTCCCTGAAAGTGAAAGTAAAAAGGACTGCTTTCGGTATCTGCATCAACGCCGCGTTCTCAGAGACGATGTGATGAAAACGGTAGCTATAGATACTATTTTAGTAATATTATTATTATTAATAATATTTAGTAATTGTATTGTTTTTAGTGTTGTGTCATTAAACGTTTTTTTAATGTGCTATATGGAAACAAAATACTGATGAAGAATGATGCCGTTTTCATCTTGGATCTATTTAAGAATGATGCGTCTGTTAAAACAAGCACTCTTGATAATTTGTGAATGGATCACCTTGTAATACAATTTTTTGATGTGGGATGTAGTTCTTAGTCTGTTTAAAAACATTCTCCACATAAGCGCGTGTCGGTGTTGTCGCAAGTGTTATAACACGTGGCTGATGAATTAATGTTCATTTCATGTTGATGAATTTAGGCAAGGTCAAATTAATCTGTAGTTCCTTATATTAATTTGAATAACAATACTAGCTTTATAATAATAATAATAGGCCAAATAATTTAATACATTAATGGTAAAACGAAGCTAATTATCGTAATTTATATCGTCAAGGCATCTGCCGTCGGCAATATCTACAGACAATCGTCAATACACGATACTATCGTCTATCGGCACAACCCTGACTGTCATGATAATCTATAAATCGCAGGTATAGGAACTGTTGTGAGATGCACACTTGAGCCGGTAGCCGAGGCCGTACTGTACCATGCAGTGGAAAAGCACCAAGAGTGACTTTCTATTGCAAGTTTGAGCTGACTCACAAATAGAGCCAGACCAATATATCGGCAGGCCGATATTATCGGCCGATATTAGGCATTTTCCAAACTATCGGTATCGGCAGTTATAATGGCCGATTAATGAATATTTCAAAAATTTAATAAAAATGGACGAAAACACGCTTGAACCATGTCATGAGTGTTGGAGTTGTATAGTTTGTCCACCAGAGGGCACTCTACACTGTCCCTGTTGGCAACACTCGTTGAGTTGGTCACGATACATACATTGCTTGAATAACAATTAAAAGAACATCTCCATTAGTTCTTAACTCAAATAAGCATGACAAAATTTGTGACTATCATGTCCAGTTTTGCTCTTGTTAAATAAGCCGAGAACGAAGCGGAATTATCTAGTAATAATTACGTTACGTTGTTACAGTGTAGTTGACAGACTGTCCTTTTAACTTTTGGCAATGTGACTGAAGTATTTATTTAATAGCGCGTGACAGTTGCTTGATAGCAATGAGACGTATCATCTCTCCCTGGCCTGTTATATTGAAAATGTATGTTTTTTTACAATTTGCAGTATGACATAATCCTTTGCTAAATTATGGCTCATCATAGACTAGCTAACCACAAAGCTAGCTAATGCCCCTATCATTAGTCTGTTCTGTTGTGACAATAAAATAAACAAGTTTCTTTTTAAAATGCATTATCATATTATTTTAGTTAAAACTCATAAATAACTACAAATAACTAATGTTAGGGAAATCTGTCAATGTTTTGTTGTGCGTTTCTGAAATAAAAAAAATAAAATAAATATCGGCCGATATATTGGAATATCAAAAACCAAAAAATATTTGTATTTGTATCGGTATCGGCCTTTCGAAATCCTTTATCGGTTGGGTCTCTACTCACAAATGTACGCTTATACAATAACTTTTCCTATTCTCAATGTGGTCTACATGTTCCCGGGGCGGGGTTTATGTACAATTTGTGTAGTCCACAATGTCATGTAGTCCATACCAGCTGTTTGTTGTAGTCCTTTTCTTTAAAAGCAAATAATGGTGATTCCATGGAATTATCATTTCATATCATAGTTCCACCACAGTGTTTTTTGTAAGAGCAAAGTAGTGCTGGACAATGGAAAGACAAAGGACAAAGATGATTATAGAGTTACATAATGTTATGGAAGAACAGTATCCATTTGTAATTTAATACATGATGCTATAAAAAAATCCACAGGAAATTCACGGTAGCTTGTTAATTGGGAACTGGAGATACACATTAATAGGAAAGAGACACTGAAAAAGGTCACCCAGAGGTGCTTCGTAATGTGCTTATTTTACTCCGAGATGGCTGAGCTGTTCCCAGGAGAGCAAGGGCACACACAGGCCCACTGTTTGGAAGTGTGTGTGGTCCATACCAAACACAGCCTCCTGTCTGCATTGTCAAACACCCAGATAAACAGAAGCATCTATACGGCAGCTTTAATCAAAACACATTACAGCTCCACAAGCACTGACTACAGTAACTGCTCATCAGGGCACAGCGGGACTCACGCACACACACACACACCCTTGAAGGTCGGCTGAAGAACGCGCATTGATTAGGAGCAGGATGGTGGATGTACAGTAATCACCTGCACTGCAGTGAAGGGGACAATTTAAGACAACGGATCACCGAGTGAGTACTGGATGTGCTTGATTTGAGAGGATAAGGTTTTGTAGCATGCTACGTGATATCTCAGTATGCAAGATTGTTCAGGTGTAGACCTTTCATACGAGCACATGATGCACAGAGATAATGATGCCTTAAAACAAAGATTGAGCGTGAGTTGTGACTGACCTGGGCCAAGCTTGGCAACTGCATACAGCAGGTCGTAGTTAATAACCGGTGTGGTCTCGTCAATCTGTTGCCAGCCGACTGGAGGTGAGCCAGGAGGGGAGATGAGGAACTGTTTCGAAGGCTGGGGAGGAGCCAGGTGCAAATTGTCTCCTTCGGATGCTGGTTTCTGCACCTGAGAGCCAGAGAGTGTGTTAGTCTAGTAGGATTCAGTCGAACCCAGACCTGACTGGAGATCTAACCAGATGTTTCTCAAGTAATTATTCACAAATATGTTCTATATGTTTAAAATCTGAGAACATTATGCAAGAACAGCATTCTAAACAACGATTTGGCAAAATTGAACAAGGGCCACACTCCACATAACATCTATTCAATATATCTATCTATTGTTAGTTATATTGTTTTATCTGTTGCTCTATGATTCTTTATCTATCCATCTATCCATCCATCCATCCATTGTTAGTTCTTTTGTTTATCTGTTGCTCTATGGTTCTTTATCCATCCATCCATCCATCCATCCATCCATCCATCCATCCATCCATCCATCCATCCATCCATCCATTGTCAGTTCTATTGTTTTATCTGTTGCTCTATGGTTCTTCATCCATCCATCCATCCATCCATCCATCCATCCATCCATCCATCCATCGTCCAGTTCTATTGTTTTATCTGTTGCTCTATGGTTCTTTATTCCATCCATCCATCCATCCATCCATCCATCCATTCCATCCATCCATCCATCCATCCATCCATCGCCAGTTCTATTGTTTTTTTCTGTTGCTCTATGGTTCTTCATCCATCCATCCATCCATCCATCCATCCATCCATCTGTCAGTTCTATTGTTTTATCTGTTGCTCTATGGTTCTTCATCCATCCATCCATCTATCCATCCATCCATCCATTGTCAGTCCTATCATTTTATCTGTTGCTCTATGGTTCTTTATCCATCCATCCATCCATCCATCCATCCATCCATCCATCCATCCATCCATCCATCCATCGTCAGTTCTATTGTTTTATCTGTTGCTCTATGGTTCATCCATCCATCCATCCATCCATCCATCCATTCATCGCAGTCCTGTCGTTTTATTCTGTTGCTCTATGGTTCTTTATCCATCCATCCATCCATTCATTCATCGTCAGTCCTACTGTTTTATCTGTTGCTCTATGGTTCTTTATCCATCCATCCATCCATCCATCCATCCATCTATTTATTAATGTTCATGGCATTGTAATAGTGTGTCAGAGAAATGACACACTATGATATCACTTGGCAAATGCTAAGTTTGTCTTTTGTGTTGTTGTGTTATATGCAACTAACTACCACTTCTCACCTGGGCAAAGTAGAGTTTGAGTTTCTTTCCTCTGAAAGGTGTCTCGTGCAGCTCTATTCTAGCGCTGGCTGCTGCTTTGGGGTTACTAAAATTGATCCGTACACGTCGGAAGCTCTTAAACTGCTGGAACGTCACACCCTCATCGTACGCAAGGAAGAGCGCCTCAAACATTTCCTGAAAGACAAAAAATAAACAAGGTATATTAACAAGAGACAAATATTTCAATTCTGTTCACTGACAAATGTCAAAACATGAATAATTTATGTCTTAACAGAGGGCAGAGAAAGTTGAGCAGGAATGCTTCTTTACTGTGCCAGACACAAGCAAGAGCTGTTCCACCAATATCAATCTCATCAGGGCCACGACAGAATGATAGCCAATAAATGTCAGCATGTTGCTGACAGGATGAATGTCATTGTATTCTTTATGAGACACAGCAGTTTTTGGACTAGGCCCGCCTCGCAAAACATCCAATCAGCTCAGCCAGAACTGGACCCTGTTGCAGAGACAGATTGGCTGAATCTGTTATTACACTTTATATTCATTTCCTGGGCAGTAGAGGAACTGATGAAAGCAATTCTATCTGCAGCTTGTCTCTCAGTTTAGTAATCAGTCCTGCTGGGCCTGAGCAGCCTTCAACACTTTCAGCCTAATGTGTTAAATAGAGGATTTTCCAAAATCAAATGTTTTCTAACCTTCACCATGAGGACTTACAGGGATAGTGGCCTTTAAAGGGATAGTTTAAATAGCTTTTTAAATAGCTTACTAAATAAGTAAAAACATGCTGTTATGAAACTCCTTTAGGGTACCATCTGAAACAGAAACACCTTAGACCGATTAGTATTTTCCAAAAGAACGCCATCAAATGTGCGTAGGCTATCACATTCCTGATTTGATTGTTCAGCTTAGTGAGGTATTTAATTGCATTATTTTCAGAGACCTGTTAAAATGGTTAATGTCTCAGTGTTGGGTTTGCTTTGCCTTTTAAAGGCATTGCACATAAGCACTTGGAAGTGAGGCTATTGTGTACACCAAAAATAGGTATTCAACATGAAACCCTCAAATATGCACTAAACTTCTAGCCAACCGCTGGTGAAACACTTCAGTGTGATGACAAACAATAATCTAAAATGAGAAACTTTTATACCCAACATGGCATTGGAAAGTATGAAACATAATGTGAGGACCAAGAGACAAGCTTGCTTTGTCTCCAAAATAATTTCAGGTAGAGATTGTGAATGTGAAATCAGTATCACATAAACTGTGGATGGTGTGATGCAAGTTAATACTTAAGGTTTGTGACAAAAAAAGCAAAAGTCTGGTTTGATCCCCATATTGGGTGGTGATGGTGCAATGGATTAGACACATGCCTTTGGTGTGAGATACCCAGAGGTGTATAGTGATGAAGTAGAACTACTTAAGTACTGTACTTAAGTACTAAAATGCTGTATCTGTACTCTACTAGAGTATTGTTTTGTTCTCATACTTCTACTTTTACTTCAGTAGATATTTTCGATGAATTTAATACTTTTAATTCGATATTTTTTTAATGTTCTGCTAGTTACTCGTTACAATTATAAAAATTTCACGAATCATTCATTGCAAGTTGGCTTTCATGCTGCCTAAATCACATACCAGTTTTATAGGGTAATGGTATTTATTGACACACACATTGACAACTAATGCAGGGGTTTTCCTGCAATGACATTTTTTTGGCAGCCGCCAAAGCAAATGTGTATCCCGCCAAAGTGCCTGATTTGATTGCTAGTTCAAACTTTTGACTGCTTTCTTTAATAATTACATGAAACAATACTTGAAGAGTTCAGATGCAAAAGCCTCTAAGTGCCATTTGAAATGTTCTTCTAAAATGACCATTTTTTTTCAAGCTTGTATGTAAGTTCAGTAATTTCACTTAAATGGCAATAAAGATTACCTATTAATTGTCATTTAAGTGAAATTACTGAACTTAAATATACAAGCTTGATAAAAATGGCCATTTTAGAAGAAAATTTCAAATGGCATTTAGAGGCTTTTGCATCTGAACTCTTCACTTGTACTTTTACTTTTAGTACTTAAGTAGTGAATTTTAAAATAAACTACTTGCAATACTTAAGTACAAAAAAATTTGAATACTTTAGTTCTTCTATTTAAGTGTAGTGCTTAAAGAGCACTTCAACTTCTACTCAAGTCACTTTTTTGATAGAGCACTTTTACTCAAGTCCGGGTTTCTAGTACTTTATACATCTCTGGAGATACCCGGGTTCGAATCCCTTGTCCCTGAGCAAGACACTTAACTCCTAATTGCTCCAGAGGCGTGCAATCTCTGACATATATATCAATTGTAAGTTTCTATATATAAAATACTTCCTGCTGGCTGAATCATACAGCTCTTCAGGTGTGAATAGTTTATACATAAAACCCTGCATGCAAATCAAATTACTTTTGTCTCGAGTAACTTGAGTTTGAGACTCCTGCTTTAAGCGATTGCTCTGTGATTAGTGTACAATGTGTTGCCACTAAAGATTCTGTTCAATTATTCCCAACACATAGAATCTAAACAAGTCATTTTTAGCATCAGGAAATAGTGAATGTGCTCCATAAAAATGTCCAGAGACAGGGGAAGATGAAGGATTCGAGCTGGTTCTCCTGAAGAAACAGATGGATAGCTGAGCCAGTTCTCTTCCACAGAACACCTTGTATCCTGTCACAATCTGAAAAACCTCCAACATATTCCTTCATTTCAGAGCCAGAAGTGATCGTCCCCAGAGATGACAGCTGTGGATGTGTCGTGTCCACCGTGTGCCAGGACGTGAGGTGTGTATCAGCAGTGACAGCTGGGCCGATTCTGAATGATTCAGCGATGACAGGTGACACCAGACCACTCCAGTGCGTTAGGTATGTGCACATTTTCTATACTCCAGGTTTCTGACTCAGCACTTCCCTGAAGTTTTGCAAGATGTCAAGTGTATGCAGAGCACAATTATCTAACCAGAACTTGATGGTGTGTGAAATGCAGATCAAAGCACATTCGTCTGATCCACTGCACCTTGAAATGAGATCATTCACTAACGTCACAGCACTACTGGTCATCAGCATATGTTGTGTTGTGGATGCTGCTTGTTCCTATCAGGCATCTTAACTAGCTTTATTGGCCTCCCTTGGTCAGACATTTTTCCCAATTTTTGTTGTAAGAAATGGATTTCCAAATATGAGCTGAATTTTCAGTGGCACAATATACTGTAAACGGCGTCCAGGTTTGTTCACAACTACCAGGTTTATTTCTAAGCTGTTACTGGCGGTTGCTAATTGGCTTATAGTCAAAAGAGCAAATTACTGATATTCTGGTCCTTATTTTTCAAGTCAAAGTCGAAAAACAAAAACTTTTCTGCTTAGAAAGTAAATACAGGTTTGGCTGCGTTTCCCAAAAGCATTGTAAGCTTAAGTTGATCTTAGAACAACTGCCACCAATGGTCTCTATGATCAACTTACAGTACAGTAGGCTTACGAATGATTTTGGGAAATGCAACGCAGTATCAGAGCGCAAAGCGCAAGTAACTTTGTGGACGGGTCTTGGGTGCTGTTGCTATTTTACCGGCGGGATAAATGACTCTTGCACCCGACGCAAGTTTATAAGGGGTTGGTCTGAAGTAGCCTCATTATTCATAGGTGTGGTTTGGGTGTAACGGAAACAAACCAATAAGAACGTCATATCACATTCCCTTTAAGAGCATTATGAACGAGGTGCTCTTGTTCCATGGTGCAATACTATTTTAATGGCGCATTTAACAGGCACGCTTCACAATCGTTTCACAGCCAAGGAGATCGATATTCTCATCAGGGCCGTAAAAGAAAGAGAAGGTACATCGGGGATGGGACAAACCCACCCAAATTCACTTTGGTTAAACATGCATATAATAATTTTGGGTAAATGTGTAAGCTTTATGCCTATTTTTCCCATCGTCATGGACACAACCATGATTTCCCTCGTGTTTAAATATTTGTTTATTTGCTTATAATAATGTATCATTTGCAAAAAGTGAAATGCATCCGTGTTGAGAGAATCATCTACAGTGTATGCGCGTTGTTCACACTCTGTATTATGGCCAAGTATGTGCGCTTAAAATAGAATGTATGTCTGAATGTATGCGCAACACACCACTGACATTAGACTAGTTTTTTTTCTGGTCATTGGCGCAATTGTTTTCTGGAACTGCAAAATAGCACCAGGGATTGTTTGCGCTGAAACACGCCTCCTTTTTGCGCCAACCCGCCCAGGGAGCGCAAGTTCATTCTCTAGAATTTTCCACTTTGCGCGGGTGCAAAATAGGATTAGATACATGCGTCAGTGTACAAAGTAATTTGCGCCAGGTGTAAGATAGGGTCCTTAGGGTTGATAAAATCACTAACCCCAAGTATGAACAATAGTAGTAATTATTATCTATATAAATTACAGAAACATCTGTGTGTTTGTCTGTTTTCGCATATCTCTTGAACCATTAGTTCAATGGATTTCAAACTTGACAGGTGTCTTGCTACGGGCATGAGTAAGTGCACTGCAGAGTTTGACATTGTTTGGATTAGAAATGCAAAAGATATCGTTAAATATGTTGGTACAAGAAGCACTTGGTTGTGGTTAAAAAATAAACATTCTGACTGTAAACACTCTGTCAGCTAAACATTCGTTTACTTCTGAATATTATATTTTATTCACAGCCATCATAGCACGTAGTGTTTTTGTGGAGTTCCAGCCCGATCTCTCGGGAATTCGTAACGAATTTTACAAGGTGGCTAATTCGTCACTCGTCTAAATTAGTAAGATTTTGCTAAATCATACATATTTTACGAATTGGCCAATTCGTTTGAATTCGTACGAATGACCTACCCCTTACCCCGCCCTAAACCTACCCATCACGTGGGTTTAACAAATCGTATCGAATTCGTACGAGTGAGGTCAGACGAATTAGCCACTTTTTAATCATTCGTCGAATTCCTACGAATTGGTCATGAGATAGGGTAGGGAGTTCACTGTGTACCCTGCTCCCTGAATCGTGTAGTTCAATTTTCCATATTTATTGTATGTCATTATGTCTGTATCAGTATTTGCATACTACCATGCACAAATAAAAAAGTCACTGGACATTTGTAGTGCAATTGTAACAATGAGCACTCAAACACACCAAACCAACAATAACCAAAAATACACAAAAACTGATTTTGCACGGGCACTTTGCACTAGTATTAACACCAAAAATATACAACATCTATCCATCACAGCCATGTAATGTATTTAGAAAATAAACAGATGTAAACACAAATAAATGGAAACACTGAGGTTATGAGTATCACTTTATGCCTAGAGTATATGAGGCCAAATATACAAAGTAATAAACAAATAGATTTAATATTTTAAACAGATGGAGATAAATAAAGCTGAAGTATGACGGTACTTCATTACAAGGGGTTACATAGTGTTATGTTCCTTTTTGAGAGCCTTCCGTGGACATTTCAAAGCAAATTATTTGTAGTGGAAATAAATGACATTCCTTTACAAATATGGACACTGAGATGAAGGGAGGAGGATGCAGGGGTTATGTGCAGTGGAATTTTTTGCCACTGGCATTCTAAAAATATTACTCTATCTAATCATAAAAGGATCTGTGGAATGTTATATTTATATAATTACCATTTTTAAAACACCAGAACTTTGGCGCATTCGTGGATTTTCCATTCTCAGTAGATTGAACACACACACACATAATGTCCGACTAACTACTAGCTAATTGCATTTCCTTTTAAATTGCATGCTGAAAATGTTGTGACTGCAAATAGATTATTTGTGCAGAGACAAACATGCCATTGTTGCATTTCTTCATGATACTGTTCGTGTATCATCTAGGTTTCTTTCAAAACAAGATCCAGTATTTAACTTCTTTGGTTGGTTGCAGGTAAAGTTGGCAAGTCATGAAAGTGCAGAGAAAGACAGCAGACTGGCAGAAACATTTCAAATTCTCCATAGAAAATATCAGTGGTACTTTATCTCCATTCTGAATGCATAGAATGCATTTGTCCTCAACTGAATGCATAGAAATCCATGGCACAGATCTAACATCCGTCTCCTCTCCCCACTCTATATTTTTCTATTTTTTAACTCAAAGTAGTCTATTGGACATTAGCAAATCGACAGGTCTGCTCTTCATTTACCATCACCTTGAAACAAATTTAAAAACAGCAACAACAGTTGGCTTTAAGTGCCCTCATTTAAGGTGGTGGAAATGAACATTGCTACCATCTGGTACTTGCTGGTATAAATGTCTATGAGAATCAGACATAATGTTGTCAAGACAAAGTCAATATGGCTATGAAGCTCTGACTACAAATCCCCGGTTTCACAGACAAGGCTTAAACATAGTCCCAAGTGCATGTTTTAGTTGTTTTAACTTGCACTGATATCTTATAATATGTCAGTGCTGTTGTTTGGTTTCAAGATGCACACTGCAGTAATGTGTTTTTCTAAGGCATGTTTATAAAAACTACTTAAATGTCCTAATTGAATGAAGGCCTAATCCTTGCTAAACCTAAATCCTGCCTGTGAAAACAGGCAAATTTTTCATTTTATGACACAGAGAAATCAATACATTGCATTGATTGATTTGGGCCAGATTTAATAATAGCTTGCGCCAAACTTTTTTGGTGTTAAAAAACTACAGTCAGGATTCACTAAAGACATGCAGTGAAAAGGCATGGACAGTTATTTTTTTTTTGCACGTGACTTTATTGCAAATGTAAGGAGTGTATTTGAATGAATCATGCAAGGTGATTTAAGGTTTGTGCTCTTCAGTTTACTGGGTTTTTTTTTGCGCCATTATTTAACACCCAAAAATAAACATGTCTTAAACCAGATGGTAATTTGCACTGCTCTTGGTAGATTGCGTTGGTCGTTATGGAAATGATCTGGCTGGTGTTGTATCGATACTCACAGAATTTTCCACTTGGAATTGCTCTCTCACGCTAATTTAGCCTGTTTAGTAAATCTGGCCCTTGATGCATTAAAAACATGAATTTCTCAAACTAATTTTTGTGTAAAGTCTTCTGGATTTGTGGACCAAAAAGAAAGCATCCCATTTGACATTAGTAAACACTATATTTAATTCAATTCAAACTAATAGTAAAAATTGTGAGAGACATACATCAAAGTTTCTTCTTGGAACAATCCCAGGTGACTCAACCGTGCAACAAATGAAATGACTGTACTTCTATCACTGCTTACTTAGCTTGTGCAAGATGGTGTCTGCTCTGACTAAAGTGCTATTTTTTAATCTATTATAGATGTCTTTAATACATTTCTTTCATTTATTAGTATCAGTTGATATTGATTGTTACCTTTGCAGTTATTTAGATTTAACTTAAAGCCAATCTTTCAAGGGATAGTTCACCCAAAAATAAACATAGTCATTATTTTCTCACTTTCATGTCGTTCCAAATCTGCTTTCTTCTATGGAACACAAAAGATTATATTTTGAAGATTGTCTCCGTTTATTAACTATACTTTGGAGGTCAATGGGGTTAAACCCAGGAACAGCTCAGTAATGGCGCCCGCTTACTTACGGTAGTTTCGCCGGATTCGTCTATAAAGTCCGAAGTGATTCTGCGTGTATGTACACGCCGTTAAATGTCAGAGCTGAAACCAAGCAAAATGTAGATCTACATCTGGGAGCGATATTTTTTTTCCTAGGATGGTAGTGGCTGCCTTATAAATGCTATTAACCCTAGTGATGGGTAGGTTTAGGGATGGGGTTGGGGTAGGTCATATATTTATATATACAGTAATGTAACGTTAAGTCAACGGCGTTCGCGATTATGCGTCTTCATAGCACACCAAAAATGGAAATACGAATTGGCGCGTCATACACACGCAATTTTATGAGATCAGTCTACATTTTTGATTCGGACGTCAGTGGAACAAATTTCTTTGACCTTCTCAAGAACATGCCCATTTTAGGTGAGAGTGGAGCATCAAAGGACCAATCAGGCTGAATTATATAATAAGAAAGGGAAAAATCCTTTGTTTTGGAAGCAGCCAAGCAGCCATGTTAGTTTATAAACAGCCTGTGGTGACGCCTAGGCCCGCTGTATGATCTCAACCCACTAAAGCATGAAATTACTGTGCACCGACACACTAGGTTAACAGCTTTTTGCTTGACAGATAAAAAGTCCATCAAGGATAAAGAGAGATGCTAAAAATAACACACATTAGCCCAGTGACACCTCTTAACTTCACATAGTTGCTTTCCTGCCAAGACGAACCAAAGCAAGAACAAACCGTGTCAGATGACAATACAAAAATGTAAACAGCAGATATGGCTGGAGACTCCATTCGAATGGAATGATTGGCCTTACATAAAGGAGAAAAGAATGAGGTTCTATGCTTTTCCACTTGTCTTTGAGGATAGTGTGTTAGGCATGTGGGCATTTAAGAAATTACAGCTGTTCCTTGGCCAAACCGTGTGTTTACTGTTCATGCTGGGGCTTGAAAACGGTCTTAATGGAGGGTGGAAGAGGGGAAAACGCAAACTGAGCCTAACCTTAAGATTAATCCTGAAATGAATGTCAAGTTCAACAGTCCCCTGCTTTTAATCAAGACCAGATCCTTTCCTTGCTGGGAGATGAATTAGCCTCAGAAGGGGGAGGAGAATAAGGTGAGTGTTTCTTTGCATGGAGAAAGACTATTCATCTTGTACAGATCCAGGCCAGATCCTCTCAAGCTCATTTTCCTCAACTTTGACCTCGGTTAAATATAACTCTTTGAATTTACCACTAGTGCAATGGTTACCTTAGGCAAACCTGCAAGCCTAATACATGCACATTGCACACTGAGATCCAGTTGTAAACAAACAGATATAATTGTCTCATACTTGTTCGCTGGTGTATGATGCATATTTTGCACAACATTTGCTTTTGCTTGATCTGGCAATCTCCAATCAGTGCATGGAAAAGAGAATGATTTCATTGTGAAACATAAGATGATGAGGTCTTTCAGTTGTGACGTCATACAAAATGGGGCCCAATAATCTTGAGAGTCTTTTATCACAATCAGAAGGACTATCAAATGCTTCCTGGAAGCGTACAAAGGCTGAGAACAAAGAAAAAAAATACAAATCTAATATTTGGATGCTTGTTTGGTGAACTGATATGACCGGAAATGAAGTCGTGCTGCAGCGCATGAGATGTTCTTGCTGTTATTAGAGGAAGCAGGTCACCTTCATGGCACCAAGAGAAAATAAAAGTGACCTCCTGACTTGCCGTGTTCCCAGCAAGGAGCAAATAAATGTGGAAAACCCAGAAAACCCACTGCTCTTCCTGCTATTACTCAGCATTATGGCCCGGCTGAAACTCAGCCCAGTCACAGCACAGGCAATGTGAAATATGTCACGAGAAACTCATGAGGCAGGAAGAGACAGACACAGGGGGTCAGATCACTACATGATCTTATAGTGGTGAATAGGAGGGATGCATAGGAGGTATTATATGAGACTGGAAAATATTGCAATATCAGTCTGTTTTCTTGACAACAGGAAACCTTTGTTTAAGGGTTAGTTCACCCCAAAATGAAAGGCCAGTGATTCTAGTTTCTAAAGTTATAAAAATTGATATTTTTTAACAAAAATGCATCGCCTCACTTCAGAAGGCCTTTATTAACCCCTGGAGCAGTACAGATTATTTTATGCACTACTCACTCCCATTATAAAATTTGGAAGAGCCAAGAATATTATTTAACTTTGATTGTGTTTGGATGAAAAAAGAAAGTCACATACATGTAGGATGGCTTGAGGGTGAGGGTAAATTATGGGTTTTCTGAAACCATGATAGCTTTGTGTAATGCTCAATACTCTAAGTAATAATTTCAATCTAAATTTGGCATGTGGGTTAAAGGGTTAGCAAGTCACATTTTTGATTTGTTCCTCACACAAAGCCAAGACTTGCAATTTAGTGCACAAATCTTATGGATTTTTTTTCTTTCTTTTTGGTGGACTATGAATGGTTGTATGGCAAGAGCAGTGTGTCATTTCTTCTTCAAAAAAAGCCAAATTTGGCCTTTTTTTTCTCTTTTTCCTATGAAACACTTTTCTGCTGTCATTAAGGCCTTATGGGTGGGGAAATATTTACCAATAACAGGACAACTGAAAGGCTTGTTCAGACTATAAATGGTTGTATGGCAAGAGCAGTGTATCATTTCTTGTTCTTCAAAAAAAGCCAAATTTGGCTTTTTTTTTACTTCTACAAAACACTTTTTTCTGCTGTCATTAAGGCCTTATGGGTGGGGGAAAAATATTTACCAATAACAGGACAACCTAAAGGCTTGTTCAGACTATAAATGGTTGTATGGCAAGAGCAGTGTATCATTTTTTCTTCTTCAAAAAAAGCCAAATTTGGCTTTTTTTTCTTCTACAAAACACTTTTTTCTGCTGTCATTAAGGCCTTAGGTGGGGGAAAATATTTACCAATAACAGGACAACCTAAAGGCTTGTTTAGACCAATTCTCAGCACAAAAATGTGATCCGATTTCACATGTGATTGTCTGTTCATACCAATGCCAAAAAAAATTACAGAATAAAAGGCTTAACACTCTCTGGCAGTAGTTGGCACTCTATTAACTACTAGCATTAGTGAAGTGTCTAGTAGTTAATAGACACTTCACTATTAACTAAGATTTTGTCCTCAATAAACTCCTGATTTGCTGCTTATTAATAGTCATGAAGGTAGTTGTTGTAGTGCTGCAGAAGTAACGATTTCGTGACACCTGCTTGTCCAACGGTGTATTTATGACACGCCAATTCGTATTTCCATTTTTGGCGTGCTATCAACACGCATAATCGCTTTGCAGCGTGTTTATGAACGCCATTGACTTAACGTTACATTACTGTATATATAAATATATGACCTACCCCGTCCCTAAACCTACCCGTCACTGGGGTTAATACCATTTATGAGTCTTTCCCTACCATCCTTGGAAAAAAAATATCGCTCTCCAGATGTAGATCTACATTTTGCTTCGTTTCCGCTCTGACATTTAACGGCGTGTACATACACGCGGAATCACTCTGACATTATTGGCATAGACATACACGCGGATAGCTCAAAATGCGCATAGATAACACATCCCTTGACTTGAAAGTAGCGTGTATGTTTATGCAAATGTCAATATGTCATGTTGCACAAAGAATAGGTAGTTAAACAATATTCATACACTGTAAAAAATTGCTGTAGTTATGCAGCTGTTTGCCAGTAACTTAATGTAGATTTAAATTGATGTATATTTACTGGCAACAGTTTGTTCAAAGTTAAATGAAAATTAAACATTAACAAGTCTTTGTCTTTACAGAATAAAAATAAAAAATAACAATCTAATGCAAAGCATTCTGGGAACCAGAAATCTTCATCAACCTTTTTCTGTTGTTTTTTTTTCCTTCAGATTTTGGTTCCCAGAATGCTTTGCATGACGCTGTTATTTTAGTTTTATTCTGTAAAGATAAAGACTTAGTTGTTAATGTTTAATGTTCATTTAACTTTGAACAAACTGTTGCCAGTAAATAACAATAATTTAAATCTACAGTAAGTTACTGGCAAGCAGCTGCCAGTAATACTGTAATATACTGTAATTTCAACAGATTTATTTTACAGTGTATGTTTGTATTTTAACACTAAATACTGTAGTACAGAGAAAAAAAGTCCAGAATCTTCCTCTACTATTTCATTTCGCTTTACAAAATATTGTTTGTGTGTGACACCGAAGGCATAGTTTAATGTAACACCAGTGGCTCTTTGGGACGTGTCACGTGACCAAAAGTATGAAAATCATTTCTAGTTTTGAATGTGATAAATCGAGAATTCGATTTTAGATAATTGCATTGCCGGTATACGGAAATAATGTTCCATTATTTTCCTTTGAGGATGCTTCCATGATGTTAGACAAAAAAAATCAATTTATTTCTGGATACATAGTGCTTAGGTGCACTGATAGTCATAAAAGAAAAATCCTTCGCTACTGACATTCCTTCCATGCACGATGAGGATACACAACATTCAAATTGCCAGGACAAAGATATGTGGCCCCATCAGATCTGACCCTAGTTGCTGAGCTCTAATATTTACTAAACTGCCAGACAGTATCAGCTAATAGAGTTCAATTAAAATAGATTCCACTGATTCCAAAGGGTGCAATGAAGCATTGTAAACACCCATCCAAATGAAGGATGTGGAATCAATATTGACCTTGTAGGGTCTGACAGAGTCTGTGATGTGAAAGACATGTTACAGACTTCAGAGCAGGAGTGTGATGCACTGAGATTGAGTGTAATGAGAGGTGTGCGCGTGAAATGAAAAGAGAGTGTACGACTCAAGGCAAACCTTTTCTCAGACAATACCAAATGAGTGCAAAATTAGACAGAAAATCATTTAAACAGGCAAAATAAAAGCACTTAATTTCAATCGATGAGCCTTTCAGTGTCTTTTAGAGATTTATAATGATGCACTACTCTGTTAAAAATATAAGCACACGGTCGAAACATTATAACCCTTTTTATTTGTACTTCAGAATTGAAGGATGTCAATGTGACACAGTCTTACGTCTTCTAAATCAGTTACGCTAGCTCTTCTGCTGCTATACACCTGAAACAAGGATGGAAGTTCCTGCCCTACCTTGACCTGCCGATTGGTGAACACCTCCACGTCCACCGCGCAGGCGACGAGGGTGGAGATATACAGTCCACGCTCCTGGAGGGCATGCTGGGCTCACTCAGAGTGAAGGGATTACCGGCCCCTGACAGAGTATGTGAGCAGCACGTCTGAGTGCTTGGATGTGTTGCTTCCTGCTCTGAACAGCCTGCTGTAACTCTCAGATAGTGTGTATGTGTGTGTGTGTGTGTTCAGTAGGCAGCAAGCGGAGTGTGAGCCCCCACCTCTCCTCTCTCTCTCTACTCTCGCGCTCACCATCACTCACCATCACTCCATGCAGTGACATCACTGCCTCTCTTTACTGAATGCTTGCTTGCTCTTGCAGAGCTGTTTCTAGTTCATACGCTAGGTCTTTCCCCTTTCATTTTGTCTCTTTCTTGGGTCCAAAACACTTTATGTGCTTAAAGTGGGAATCGCAATAAGATATTTTATCTTATGATGCCTTTCCACCTTTTTTTTTGTCAGTTTATTCCTTCATCTGTCTGGTAGATTGGGTAAAGGAAGACAGGAGAGTGACTCAGCACTGCAGATTTATATTCAGTTTTATCATAGGCAATATTAGTGTGCAGCGGACGAAAAAGAGAGGTTGAGACAACAAGAATAGCAAGAGAGAGAGAAAGAAAGATGAATCTGTGTATCTCGGCAAGACAGGTGTATTATTAATATCTCACTCATTTGTGACATCATTCAGCACGCAACAAAAAGGCATTCATAGGGGAGTCTTCTAAATTTAGATGGCTATTTTAGTTTCTGAAGCCTGACTCATACTGTATTGATATTTATCAAGTAAACATTTTTTTATTACAAAACCCTTGTGAATAGTCATTTAGCAAATAATCTGTTAATGTGTGACAACGGCCAGCTACAGTAAATGTCCTCAGTAACTCAAGGCTGAAAAAATATTCAACATGACATCATGACTTTTGCGTAAACATACACGCCACTTTCGAGTCAAGTGGCGTGTTATCTCTACGCATTTTGAGCTATCCGCGTGCATGTATGTCTACGCCATTAACGTTTGCGTCATTCCGCGTGTCTGTACACGCGTCAAATGTCCAGTCATAAATGCCATTAACCCCAGTGACGGTTAAGTTTAGGGATGGGGTTGAGGTAAGTCATATATTTATATAACGTTAAGTCAACGGCGTTCATAAACATGCTGAAAAGCGATTATGCGTCTTGATAGCACGCGCAAAAATGGAAATACGAATTGGCGCGTCATACACGCTACTTCATGAGATCAGTCTGAAATATTGAATATTCACAATCATTTTGTATTAGGTTTTGCATTATTGCATAGGTTTAAGGACAATAAAGTAACACTGTGAATATTGTAATGGATTTAAAGGCACAGTGTGTAATTTTTGCCACTGAGAGGTCGTACATTTAAAACAGTAACATTTAAAACAAATAACAAAATAAGGCGTGGCTTGATGATGCAGTGAAGGAGTATTGAATTATGGGAGTTGTTGTCTTCACCTCCACTGCTGATGGAAATCAATCCGACAGGACTGGATCACATGATTATTATTTTTTATTGAATTAGCCGCAAGTAACGTAATGTTTAATGCTAAATTAAGCAATCATGACACTTTATTTGTCGAATTAAGTGGGTTAACAAAAAATCCCCGACAGTAACTCACATGATCGATATTGACCCGTGAGTAGCTGTTCTGAGATCAGCGCTTTATTGGTCCGAGCTGATAAACTGGCTGCATTGCGCAGCTCAAACGAGTTTTGTGGTTTTTTTTACATGTTTGTTTCGTTTGTTGTTTCTCATATTAAAAAAGGCAGCCCTTATCAGTTAGCCAACATGGTGGCACCAGTGCGATCTCTGACAAAAGATCGGAAAGAGGTTTGCAAAATGCGACCATTTGGTCGCAGTCTGGAATGATTGACTGATTTCAGTTGAAATTATTTGATCAATATGAAACTTGCACAGTCTATGACATTTATACATTATACAAACAAATTTGACTTCAAAATGTCACAACTGGCCAATCAGAATTATAATCCAGGTTTTAAAGGAATGGCCCATAAAACAGGGTCAGAACTGGAAAAACATAAGATAGAATGAGGACAAAAACAGATGCATGTGAGATTCAATCGGAAAGGTCATTGCCCGCACTAACTCAGGTCTGCACTGAGTCCCAGAAGATCGTGTTTACTTTTCCAGCACTTCGAGGGCACTGATAGAATGGACCTGTACGAGTATGTTACGTTGTCCCTTCTCGATGGAAGCACTGGTTTTATCGGAGCGAGTCAATAAATGAAAAGCTTAAATGACTCTGGCACCAAGGCAACCTTGAGAGGGAAAATGGCCTCACTACATAACACCTGGTGCAGAAAAGCCCAGATGGAAGCTGCTAATCTAAGCAGGCTTGACAATAATGGATGGATATGAGGCTCCTGCTATATACACCAATTGGGATAGCTGATAGTGACTGTGCAAGTGGGATGAGGGTCCTTGAGGATGACAAGGCTAGAACAGAGTAATACTTCCTGAGATGCCATGAGACTTTTTTAATTAAGAGGAGAGGACAGCCATGACAACACCATTAGTAACACACACACACAAACACACTGTTAGATGGATCGAATGCTATGCACTACAATAGATGCGTTTCCATTACCCTTCAAACTGTGCAAATTTAAATTGCGAATTGAACTCATTGGTAACACGTCAATTTTGCAAAAACTGTACACTGCAAAAAAGTTTTTGCGCTCAAATGAGTTTTGAAGGAATATTTCCCAAAACTGCAATGGAAACATTTTCGCATTTACAGGTCACATGACATATACATAAAAGTTGATCATTCTTTAAAAATGGCGCGGTATGTTTGGACAAAAGAGTTATTTATTAAACTATAGACTATGGTCAATCTGACTGCAGTAGATATGAAAGATATTAACAATAATTATGTTAATTTAGCCAGCTCACACACCTGTATTTACTTCCTGTTTTCGGTTCGAAGCCCACAGTAGTCGAGGTCACGCGCACGCGATCATTGGTGAATATCAGTACTTGCTCTGTACTGCGATGCACGTTCTCGACTCTCCCGTTTAAACTTGTTAATCAAAGTGAATGAACCTTTTTCCGAGTCATTTGGTTCATTCAACGAACAAAACAAACAAATTGACTCGGAAAAGATTTGTTCATTTTGATGAACGAGTTCGAACAGGAGAGTCACGAACGTGCATCGCAGTACAGAGCAAGGCGAGCATTTGAGCTTATAAAACTTAAACTTTGTTTTTTTTTTAATGAGTAATCGTTTCGCTTGATAAGACCCTTATTCATCGTCTGGAATCGTTTCAAGCCCTTTGAACAGTTTGCAGTTTGAACTGAAAGTGTCTTTCGACCCTGAAGTGCATTATATGGAGAAAAATGCTGGAATGTTTTCATCAAAAACCTTAATTTCTTTTCGAATGAAGAAAGAAAGACATGGATATCTTAAATGACATGGGGGTGAGTAAATTATCAGCAAAAGTTTTTTGAAAAGTGAACTACTCCTTTAAGGGGCTTTCCTTGCCATTAATGTATAACACGGCTACTGTCTCCTTCGAATTAAAAGTAATGGCTAGTGAGGTGGCTGTGATATACATAAACCTACCAACATTCTGTTGCCATGCTTTTTGGAATGACTTATCGTGATAGGAAACAAAAATATTTTAGTCGCATAACATCGGCTTATTGGAAACACCATCATTTCACATTCGTTTTTTATGGACATTTAGAAAATTACGCAAAAGATTTGCACAAATCTTTAGTGTTTGACCACAAACCTGAAATATATGCTATTATTTATACATATAATCAATTACTATATAGTCAGTGCCTTTAATTTCAATTATTGGACTAATAATTTGAATACATAATTTTTCAAAAGATGCCAAGTATACGCACCATTGTCTTTTGTTTTTCAAATTTGCTTCAAAATCAAAGGTTGTAATGTTGTGATTTATATTAGAGCCAGATGGATTGGTTAAAAAATCTATTTTGGAATGTCTATGTGAAAAATAGAATGTCTGTAGAGAAAATAAATGGGAAAAAATACTTCCAGAACCCAGGGTACTGAAAAAGTGAGTTGTCACAGTTGAGCCTTATTGAAATGAATTTAATTGGATTCCAAACGCCTACACCACTATATTCTTTCAAGACAACTATTTATATTATACCAAGTGGGACAGAGCATTCACTCTAGACATCCTTCAAACAACCTTGGACTTCGGGTTAAAGCTCTCTGAGGAGACTGTGACTGTAAAACTTTTCTATATGCTAATCTTTCCTCAACATTTTCTCCATGCATGTCATGAATGGTGGTATGGCTAGTCTGCGAACACAGTTTTCTGTCAGTTGTGATATGTTTCTTCCAGTATGGAAAGGCTTTGGTCAGTGTGCACCATGGTTTTTTTTGTATGTTTTGTTTTTGAACTAGGTCAGGTGATAGTTTCTTGACAATTCAGGGTTTGCAGATGGTCTATTTCATCATTTTAGCTCAACAGTTTGTTGTCTCTATATGCACTAAAAGGTCATATAATTTGCAGAATGCTATCTTTGCACTTTGATCCCTCACTGAGGAAAACTGATTAATTCTGCACACGTAAAGTTATCCAAAAACAACAAGTCTGAGGTGCCTTAAGAAGGTGTGCCCTTCCCCTTCCTTATAATCTCTACCTTTGTGGTGTAAAGAAGAATGAACCTTCATTAACAAGTCAACAAACATTATACTTACAGGTCAAAAGTTCATATACCAAATATTAATTTTCATTTAAATCTACATGGACTAATGAAGACTAACCAAAAAGCAATCATGTTTGTTAATGTTATTAATTAAAGTCATTATGAAATGTTACAGAAGAATGCCAATGTTCCTTGTAACCTTGTTGGAGGGAGAACAGTCTAAAAACTAAAAATAATATTTGGCCGAACTAGATGTTCTGAATTAGTGGAAGCTATGGATTCAATTTGAAAGGTTAAAAACAGAGTCCATGCACTTTACAAGAATTGTAAACATTGTGACATTCATTTTATGCCAAGCAGGATGTACATCATAAGGAAGCAGAAGATAGTGTGGGATCAGCAGGCACTCAAATTTGTAAAAATATATATGTTTTTATTTTATTTTCAATATGCAAATATGGTGAGGGGCCAGTTTGTGTGTTTTAAACCTTCCTGCATTAAAAGTATTTTATTTATTTATATTTATTGTAGGGCTGTCAAATGATTAATCGCATCCAAAATAAAAGTTTGTGTTTACATAATATATGTGGGTGCACTGTGTATAATTATATATATATAATTATATTTAAGAAATATTTTCATGTATATACTGTATATAGATTTATATATAATTTATATTATATATAAATATAAATATTTATATATAAATAATATTTTTTCTTAAATATACATGCGTGTGTGTGTGTGTGTGTGTATATATATATATATATATATATATATATATGTATATGTATATATGTATGTGTATATATATATATATGTATATGTATATGTATATATATATATATATATATATATATATATATATGTATATATATATATATGTATATGTATATATGTATAATCGTTTGACAGCACTAATTTATAGTAGTTATTGATAACAAATAGCTTTTAGCTTTAATCAATTAGCTTTTTTCCCATTTTTATTTTAGGTTTAGTCATTTTATGTGGTTTTGTCATTTTATTATTATTATTTCTATTTTAGCCATTATTAATTTTATTTCAGGTTTAGTTTATATTTAAGTTTTTCATAGAATTATAATTTTATTTTAGTAAACATTTTATTTTTCTAATTTAGTTTTAGTTAACAATAACAGCGTTGAAATGAAATGTGGCTAAATGTATTGCTAAACCACAATGTTGGCAGATAGTTAGCACTACAAACTCGTATTAATATGGAGAAGATGGGATTTATCGCTCGGGGCTTTGAAGGATATGGTGTCTGAATCTACAGTTTGTCATTCAGAACATAAGTACTTTGCTCACTTACACGTGAACTAATCATTTGCTGGGTAAACCAGATGCTCATATTGACCGGTAGTCGCTCTTCCATTTGCTCCAGAATAAATCATGATTGAAAGTCGTGTTCTTCCTGCTCTATTGTCACATTAAAATTAGCTCATGCTGGAGCACCAGGTGATCTCAGACAGGGCAGGAGACCATGTGACATAATAAACATGCATTCTGACTGACAGTGATGCAGTCATCCCTTAGTTATCCATTACTCTCTCTCTCTCTCTCTCTCTGAGGTTGGTCAGACTCTACAAGTGTGGAATAGCAATAGCAGTGGCAGTATTTTGTGGACTCTAAACCAATCTATCTGGGCTTTGTTATGGAAATGCTGTAATCCCCAGTTCCCTCCAGCACAGCGCTGAACACAGTTTGCAATAAATCCACATACACAGAGTCAGCGCACAGATGCAAATACACACTATGTAAAAAAAAAAAAATCACATTGGCACAAAAAAGTTGACTTGAAGTAGAAGATGGATGGAGTGCAAACATTTTGAATGATAGTGCGTTTTTAAAGGAAATGAATACTTTTATTAAGCAAGGATGCAATCAGATTGATTAAAAGTGATGGTAAAACATTTATATGTAACGATTTTTATTTCAAATAAATGCTGTTCTTTTGAACTTTCTATTAATCACAGAATCCTGAAAAGAACAATAAAGCAGCATCACTGGTTTTAACATAATCTAATATATATAAGTGTTGTGCGTGTTCCATATTTTGGGTGAACGTGAACTGAACGTAACTGTATTATATGGAAAGCCTTTAGCCTCTTAACTGTCACCCCCCCTTTTTGAATAGACATGAAAATGCACATTTCAAACTTAAATGGTTGTAATTCAAGAATGCTTTGGAATATAGACATATGATTGGTCTTGTTTTAAAGAAGACATTTGGCAGATTTTTGTAGAAGTGTAATAAATTAAGAAAGTTAAACAGAAAAAAAGTTATAGAAGTTTGAGTTTATGGAAATGTACAATGTAAAAATATTAATTATTTATATTTTACATAAAATATATATTTTCAAAACCTGGGCTACTCTAAAACTGCAGAAAAATCAAAGCCAAAAATCTGAACAAGTTGTGTTTCAAATTTTAGGTTGATATCTCAAAAAATGAGCTTTCAGTAAGATTTTGTTTGAGCGCAGTACCAAACTTTTTCACTAGGGCACAATCAGACTCCATTATTGCCCATAAAAGGGCACCTCCATTATTTTTTTCTTGATATTTCAAACTTTTCAGTCCTTTTTTTCCAAAATAATTGTATGGATGCTATCTTTAGAACTTTTGGCATAAAAACAAACTGAGGTATCTACCATTTTTTCATGATTTTTCATGTTCTCTGCTATTTTAAAATAAAGGTCTGATTTTGCTTTATGAGTATGAAAATATTCTTGTTGCATATTGATAAATTATGGTTCCTCTGTAATATATTTTGAAAATCAGTCACCAAATATGGAAACTAGAGATTGTAAGCTTTCAAATGATATATAGTTTGTCAATATTACTAAAGGTATTTACTAAGATATAATTGATTTAAAAATATAGTGGCAAACGTCGCACCTGTGGGACGGTGACAGTTAAGTGGTTAAGGCCAAAAACACGCAAATTTAAACGCGTATTTCACACGAATTTCACGGTGTCTGTGAACGCACGCTCTCTCAGTTTAACTTCGTACAATAGAGTGCCAGATTTTTATAGAGCTTTCGAGGTGAAAACCCGGCTAAAACACATGTAAAAAGGCCGAAATATGTCGCGAAAAAACACCTAATCTGGCAACACAAGACACCAGTGTCACACAGCGGCCGCCGTCGACAAATGCGAGCAAGGAGGCGTCGTATGATCATTTAAACGGATTTTATGACGAGGTTGTGAGGATGGGAAAAATCGTACATTTCTGTGCAAACTTCCCGTCGATAAAATAATTGTTATCTGAGGTTGTATATGGGCTATGGCAATAATAATAAATTTAGAAAAGCTCGCAACATATGGAAAAAAAGAACTATGAATTAACTAGTTCATTTTAAAATGTGTGAACTGAACTTTGATCTAGTTTGTGTAGAAAGTGAACTTTCCCAACACTGATAATAATAAAACAAAGTTTCTTGAGCACCAAATCAGCATATCAAAATGATTTGTGAAGGATCGATCATGTGACACTGAAGACTGGAGTAATGATGCTAAAAATTCAGCTTTATCGACACAGGAATAAATTACATTTTGAAATATTTTAAACAGCAAAACATTTTTTTTTTACATTTGTAATACTATTTCACTATGTGCCTTGGTGCACATAAGAGGAAAGGAATCTACAGCCTTCAAATTCATTGTGTATAGAAAATGACATGCTCAGATTTGGTGGAAAATGCATACAGGAAATAGAGTTCAGCTTCAGTCATATTGTATTCTTTATGCAGTTTAAAAGTGTAGGTTTGTGTGTGTGTGTGCTAGCATAAGTGGGTACAACCATTAGCACGGGTCACAAACATCAGGAGGGTAAGAGTCACAGGAACAGTGTCTGAATACATCCATTATGCAGGAATACTCCGCATGCATAGCACAAGTACAGGTGCTAAATACTTAATCAGAGTTCACCGCTTTGCCACAGACACACAGAAAAGATGTCACTGTTTTCAGAATCAAATGTCTCAAATATCACCATATTAGTCAAGTCAATTCATCTTTATTTTATATAGAGCTTTAGATTGTTTCAAAGCATCTTTACAGTGAAAACAGGAAAATTATGCAATTCGGCTGCTGTTCAGCTTAAAGGAACACTCCGACTTTTTGGGACTTTGGCTTATTCAGCATATCCCCAAAGTTAGATAAGTCCATACATACATTTTTCATCTCCGTGCGTGCTGTAACTCTGTCTGACGCACCCACCGCTGAGCCTAGCTTAGCACAAAGACTGGATGTAAATGGTTGCAGTAGCATACTAATCCCAAATAAGTGACAAAATAACAAATAAGTGACAAACATTTTCCTATTTACATGTTACCTTTGAAATTATGAACTTGGGCGCGCAAAAGACGCAACATTAGCATGCAGGACCTATAAAGTTATTGTTTTGTCACAAACGCGCTCTATCGCCCAGTAACAAATGAGCGGAGCAAGAGGTAAACTCAGAACCGTAGCCTTGTCAGAAACAGTGACCTTGTCTTGGCTATTGTGGGTTCATTGTGCTTTTTTATAAGAGGTAAACTCAGAACTGTAGCCTTCACCTTGCTAATAAATTTATTTATTTTTTGAGAAACAGTGACCTTGTCTTGGCTATTGTGGGTTCATCAAAAATTGCCTTGTGCGAATTACTTTCCCCTTATTCTAGCCTATTGTAATGCAATTATCTAACATTCTCAATTATCAACCTTATATGTTGTTGAATACATTTGGTTCAGCTGTAATAAATTGCATTTAAAATATATCGATTACTGTAATAATTCTTTATTCATGTTTAGTCGGATGCGTTTTTGATTGGAATTCTATGAAAAATCATGGTATTACCCGATTCTCCCTGTTTATTGTTGCAGCCACAATTCAACTAACACCCATGATTGTAAATACAAAGTAGTAATTGCTGACTCTATAACTTCGAACGAACTCTGCTCCTAATCACGGTGCGTCTCAGGTGCCGCGGTTATCATTCCGCCCAAGTAGCAGTGCTTCGCCTTCTGAGAATATAGTTCCCAATATACAGTATATACGGTTAAAAGATGGCTGTGTCTCATATGACCTTGTTATTTGTACACTCTGTGACTATACAAATCACAACATGTAAATAGGAAAATGTTTGCGTCATTTTGTCACTTATTTGAGATCAGTATGCTACTGCAACCATTTACATTCAGTCTTTGTGCTAAGCTAGGCTAGCGGTGGGTGCGTCAGACAGAGTTACAGCACGCACTGAGATAAAAAAGGTATGTATGGACTTATCTAACTCTGGGGATATGCTGAATAAGCCAAAGTCCCAAAAAGTCGGAGTGTTCCTTTAAGTCAGTTCAGTGCTGATTCAGTTTTGTTGTAAAAATCATTAATTATTACATAATTTTTCATCTATAAAGCAGCTCTGCAAAAAATTATGCCATCATCCAGCAGAGTTCAGTTCTCATACAACAGCATCAGCCCAGTCAGATCAATAATATAGTTGAATATTAGTGTCCCCAACTAAGCAAGCCAGAGGCGACAGTCACAAGGATCCCAAATCATCTTTAAATGAATTTTCTCAATTGTTCTCAATATTCAATATACTTATTTTAGGACTTTATTTTTACTGCAGTTATACTATTTTTACTATTGCTCAAACCAGTACAAACAAAAATGTCCATCTGCAAGCAAGTTGCAATTTTATATTTCAAACACAGATTCTGTAATGTGCATATTGTGAATACATAGAATTTTGGTAGAATTGAAGCACAAGATGCCCTATAGGGACATTCTTAAACAATCATACTAAATAGCATAATCATCAGGTTTTACACAAATGATTATTTTATGTATTATGTGTGTGTTAACAGGAGTGCACTGCACTCACAAATTCACACTTCATTTAGGAGCACTGTTATCATTAAATATACCTAAAGGAGAATCAGGTGGCCAGATGTCCTTTATTTCCTCTCTGAACATGTTTAATTTGATGAAGCAGATAGTGTGTGTGCGTCTGCAGGGAGCGGCCGGAGAGAGGAGATTATTAGCTCAAACTGAAACCACCTGAATATACTTTACAGCAGACTGTGTGTGTGTGTTCAAATGTTGAAGCACCAGTGATCTGCAGCTATAGATGAAGATGAAGAGTGTGTATGAAAGGCCTGTCTGGAATGATGATCCGACTTACGCTGACCTTCCGGGGGAATGTTGAGGTGAAAGAAAGAGCGTGTTGAGATACGTGTGTGTGAGGGATATGTTTGCAATAGTGTACTAGCGTACTATCATTATTTTGGTGGTATGCAGTACTTTACGTATGCTTGGAATACTTGGATTTGGAAAATAATGTGCAGTGTACAACCAAAATAGACACGGAATAATACAGCATACAAAATATTTGTGTGTGTGTGTGTGTGTATTTATGGGTACCATGTACTACTGCATACTATTTCACATTCAGGAATTAAAAGAAGAGATTAAGATTTCTAAAAAAAAATTGCCATTTGAGACTTTTTACCCCACATTTAGTAAAAATAGGTTAAATATTGTTTGTCACACTATTTGTTATTGTACACTACTTTTTAAAATTTTTAATGCAAAGATGCAAAATAATCAAAAGTGACAGCAAATACATTTATAATGTTACAAAACATATTTAAATTAATTAATATGAAAACATAGTCTATATATACAGTACTACATACTGTCTATTCATTAGAAAAATCCTGGAAAAAAGTATTGTATTTATGTCACACAAGAGCTAAGAACTAAGACTAGAGCAATGATGCTGACAATCTGGCTTTGCCATAACAGGAATAAATTACATTTGAAAATATATTAAATACATAAAAAAGGTAATTTTAATTTTGTAATAACATTTCACAATATTACTGTAGCTTAAAAAAAATGTAAAAAAAATCATACTGACCCAAACTATTATACGTTAGTGTATATGTAAAATAAAATATATTTTTGTGACGGAAAAAAATACTTCTCATTAAAACTGCAGGCGTAAACATTTGAACACTACAAAATAGTTAATGTACAAAATATTTAAATGCTAGTATTCCATTCCAAACATAGCCAAGAAAGAAGAATAAATGGGAAACAAAGAGACAAGAGTTTTCGGAATGAAAGAGAGCAGTGAAGCAGTTTGGAGATAAACACACAATGAGAATGAGAGAGGCACGAGGAAAGGAAGAAGAGAGGACAGCAGCGAGCTGATTAATGTCACTGCTGATGAAAGGCTAGTATTGACGTCAGACACACAATAGACGAAGAAGAAAGTAGAGAGAGCGAGAGAGAAAGCCTTTCACACTGTAGCGCGCATACGATATTCGTGAAATATATGGACACATAATTTCATTCGAGTAGACAATGTTACATTCTCTCACATTCAGCACAGTTTAAAAGCAGAATGAATTTCCCCTTTGATGAACACTCTACAAAATCCTTTTCATCTTGAATCAGCTAGACTGAACCGTGAATTAAAGACCATAATAAATTGCTACTTTGCTCTGAGCCGTGGCCTAGCAGTTCTCCAACACATCGAGCTATGATGCTAATATAGGCTACATCACTATTTATACGGGATGGTGGCCATAAAACGGGGACTTCAGTATCTTACCTGTGGGAACAATAACAGATTAAAGACTTTTTCAGATATCTTTCAGATCGATTGCTTTAAATGAAGATAGATTTAATTTAGGCTTCTATTTACATATTAACATTGATCAGCGAAAATAAACAGAAGTTCAACCGAACCTGCTTGATGCGCAAGAACAAACCTTGTTGAAGCTCAAACGTAAAAAATTAATTCGGATTCAAACCGTTAAAAGTGCAGATTTGTCAACACACCGGTCCCTGGTTTTCCATTTTAACGTATCCAGGTAAATTCCACATCCTTTTAGGGATTTTAACATCTTTTTCTTTTCTTTCTCCCAACTCTGCTGCTTCTTCTCGTTCGACTTGCTTTATGTTTACATTCGCGAAGCTGTCAACATGGCGGCCACGCCAAGTAATGATGTCACAATGCCCAAGCCCTATACGAGAATGAATCTCATTGGTTCTTGAGGAAGCTCAAACGTGCTGTGTAATAGACGAGAATGAATCTCATTGGTTCTTGAGGAATCTCAAACGTGCTGCGTAATACGAAAATGAACCTCATTGGTTCTTGAGGAATCTCAGAACGTGCTATCGTAACACGAGAATGAACCTCATTGGTTCTTGAGGAATCTCAAACGTGTTGCGTAATACGAGAATGAACCTCATTGGTTCTTGAGGAAGCTCAAACGTGCTTGCGTAATACGAGAATGAACCTCATTGGTTCTTGAGGAAGCTCAAACGTGCTGCGTAACACAAGAATGAACCTCATTGGTTCTTGAGGAATCTCAAACGTGATGCGTAACACGAGAATAAACCTCATTGGTTCTTGAGGAATCTCAAACGTGCTGCGTAACACGAGAATGAACCTCATTGGTTCTTGAGGAATCTCAAACGTGCTGCGTAACACGAGAATGAACCTCATTGGTTCTTCAGGAAGCTCAAACGTGCTACGTAATATGAGAATGAACCTCATTGGTTCTTGAGGAAGCTCAACCATGCTGCGTAACATGAGAATGAACCTCATTGGTTCTTGAGGAAGCTCAACGTGTGCGTAACACGAGAATGAACCTCATTGGTTCTTGAGGAATCTCGAACGTGCTGCGTAACACGAGAATGAATCTCATTGGTTCTTGAGGAATCTCAAACGTGATGCGTAACACGAGAATGAACCTCATTGGTTCTTGAGGAATCTCAAACGTGCTGCGTAACACGAGAATGAACCTCATTGGTTCTTGAGGAGCTCAAACGTGCTGCGTAACACGAGAATGAATCTCATTGGTTCTTGAGGAAGCTCAAACGTGCTGCGTAACACGAGAATGAATCTCATTGGTTCTTGAGGAAGCTCAAACGTGCTGCGTAACACGAGAATGAATCTCATTGGTTCTTGAGGAATCTCAAACGTGCTGCGTAACACGAGAATGAATCTCATTGGTTCTTGAGGAAGCTCAAACGTGCTACGTAACACGAGAATGAACCTCATTGGTTCTTGAGGAAGCTCAAACGTGCTGCGTAACACGAGAATGAATCTCATTGGTTCTTCAGGAAGCTCGAAACGTGCTGTAACACGAGAATGAATCTCATTGGTTCTTGAGGAATCTCAAACGTGCTGCGTAACACGAGAATTAACCTCATTGGTTCTTGAAGGAAGCTCAAACGTGCTACGTAATATGAGAGATGAACCTCATTGGTTCTTGAGGAAGCTCGAAACGTGCTGTGTAATACGAGAATGAACCTCATTGACCATGTGCACGTTAGCATATGATACTTCCGGCTGCGAAACCGATAGGGGGTGTCTAGTTTCCGGTAGCCTGATGGACGCATAGAGGATGTATATTTCTCCAGATGTCTTGGACATCTCTGCCGAATATTACAGTCGATGCTCGATGGTGTTTATCGCCTGGCTAGTGGTTTTTCTCCAGCTCCCCAGAGCAAGAGAGAGAAGGGGTTTAAATATTACATCTCTCAGTATTTGCATAATTTTGAAGGTAACATTAAGTCATAACAACATCCAAGCTCATGAAATTGCGTGTGTATGACACAACAATTCGTATTTCCCTTTTTGGCGTGCTATCAACATTCATAATCGCTTTTCAGCGTGTTTATGAATGCCGTTGACTTAACGTTATAACTGTATATATAAAAATATGACCTACCTCAACCCCGTCCCTAAACCTAACCGTCACTGGGGTTAATAGTATATAGCTATGAGTCTTCCTCTACCGTCCTAGGAAAAAAATATGATCCCCAGATGTAGATCTACATTTTGTTTCCTTTCGCTCGGACATTTGACGGTGTAGACGCACACGCATACACGCAGGGATAGCTGTATGTTTACGCAAAAGTCATGATGTCATGTTGCCATGATACGTGCTCAAGCTGCTATCTGGTAACGTTAACTGTTCTTATAAAAGTCGAAATCATGCGTTAGAGTAGACAGGTCTCCCTTGCAAAATAGGTCTGTACCCCAAGGGCTTCTCCTGGTTAAAGGGTATAATATATAATAATAAATAATAATTAGTAGCATGAAAACTTCCATCTAGTTGTCATGGATACGCAACGCTCCACTCTGTAAAGCGACCGCTTGGCTACTTTTCACAATGCAGCAGCGCCTGGCTCCACCCAAATATGTGTAAAAACTGTGTTGATTGACTTGACTATGAACAAACAAACATAGTTTTAGATAAATGTATTTAGATTTATTGCTAAGCTTTAGATAGCCGGTCCACTCATAGATATCTATGGGTCCACTGATGTAAACGACGGCAACTCGGAATCGAAGTACCCAACATCCGCCCTCAAGCCGGAAGTTAGCATTTTTCTCGTGCACAGAGCGAATTGGTTCTTGAGGAAGCTCAAACGTGCTGCGTAATGTGAGAATGAACCTCATTAGTTTCCGCACATCAAGTGAACATGCTTGAGCTTCTATTTAGCACAACTGCTGTGTGAGTTAATAAATGTTTTTATGTGAATAAAGGCCTACATTCAATAAGTTGTTCATTATATAAAGTGATCGTTAGATCCCTTTGCATCCCTGCAAAATACAGCTTATAAGTATTCATGCATTTAAAATATAATCCTGGTGACCCCAAATCATAGCATCTTGAGGCAAAAAACATGCAAGTTCACAACCTGACAGCTAGTCTAATATAGCGCCAAATAACTATAAGGCTGTATGCTAATATACATCAGAGGCTGCTCAAGACATTTAAAAAAAGTCTAAACAATTTTAGCAAGATATGGGTGTCCAACTTAGCGCAATACAAATAGGCTGTACAGTGTACTGTATTATATATAGTGTATCATGCAAGATACAGTGGGGTGATTAATTTATATACGCAAACATAAACGTATAATATATTCAACAAGATGACTCAAGATTCAAGAGTCATAACCTGTCTTGTCGTATAGAGCTGTCTAATACACCATGACCAATGGAGTGTTGAACCTTGGTCATCATCTCCGCTAGTAATATTCTCATTCTCATGACATGACCTTAATCTTTGCTCCAAACACATGCTGGAGGTCAAAGCCCTGCCTCGTTTGGCCCGTCACATGCAGCAGAGCCAGGCGGTTACCTTGGTGACATCAGAGTGCCAGCAGAGGAGGGGGGTGTTGCTGTGGGTACCTTCTGCTTAAACGAATGTCATGCCTGATAGACCTGTCTCCATGGGATCAAGGCCAATTTCAAAGAGATTAGGGACAATTTTGACGGGATTTAGTACATTTCATATTGGATTTCAGTTGACCCAAAGAACAATTTATGGCTGGGATTATATAGAGATAAAATCAGGTTAAGAGCAGATTCCAAAAAAGCAGGCAGATGCGTTCAACTTAAGAAAACCTGTTGAAATTGAGAAAGCCTAAGAGACCTATGTTCTTAAGCTTAAAGGTGAACTCCGGCGCAAAATTAATCTTTGGTCTAATAAATAATCGGTACCTAGTCGACCGTTCTCTGAGATATGTTTTCATGATAATCGAATGTAAAGAGTTTTATCTCTAAAAACTGTTTAGCGTTGTAACGGACAGAAGGTGACTTGTATTTTATTGTATGGTGTTTTGGGTCACATGTAGTTTCAACAAGAGCCACTTGAGGGTGCTATTGCCGGGTGGTAACCACACCTACCATAGAGGAAGAGATTTCGTTTGGTAGAGAGAAATCCAATGTTTGGTTGAACTCATGCTACCTACTGTCTTGTGTTTATAGTCCTTTGTTGAGAACCCTGAGTTCTGCTCAATCTCCGTAAGTACGGATGATTTATATTCCTGATGTTGTATTTATTTCTTAAGTTAAGTTCACTGATGTTAGATGTGTTTTCTTTCTAGAAAGGACTTTTTATTCATCACATGGGTACTATCCTGTTATGCGGACCCCACCATAAACCATTTCGGAAATAGTCATCTCTGATTGGTCTTAACCCCAGTGACGGGCGGGGTTAGGGGTAGGCCATTGTCCCTGATTGGTCTTAACCCCAGTGACGGGTAGGTTTAGGGCGGGGTTAGGGTAGACCATCGTGGGGTCCGTATAACAGGAAAGTACCATCACATGTTCTGTTATGAACACTGATCAAAGAAATGGACAGTAAAGCCATTGGAAACTCCATTGGCAATGAGGCTATAGCACATGGACAGCATCGGGGCACAGGAAACAAGCAATTCACTGGCCACTGTGATGTCAGGATCTTTTCTCACATTGTGGATAGTTGGATTAAAATCATTGCATCGCACTCAAAATTGACCTTGTGGAGTAAACGCTCAGTTCATCATCATCATCATTGTCAATGTAACTTCTCAAAAGACAGGACATTTCAGAGTTAAGTTTACTTCATTGCATGGATTTATTGTTGAAGAGACAGAGATCTTGAGAGTGCTTTGTAGTTTGTTTATTGAGAGTTTGGCACATGGATTTAGCACAGTGCTGTAAATAAGAGTTTCAATATTAATTTGTTTGTGAAGATATTTCTTTTCAGTACAGGTTAAAAAATTCTGTCGAACTCCTCAGAGTAGCATCGTTAAAAGAAATGAGGTGTTACAGCATATAATGCTAGTACTGGGGGCATTTACTAAGTAAAAATAATTTGCTAGTTTATACCACTAACAAGGCTCAAAATAGCCCCGCACTAACACAGTAACATAATGAGGGTCCATACATGCAAAACGAAGTATATAGACAGAAGCTACTTTATAAAAACAGTTAATTTCGTGTATAAAGGCAGGAGCCATCTTTGAAAAACAGTCACGACAAGTCAAACCACGAACGTCGTGCTGAGTGTAGCTGAACTGTATGAACGACATTCGAGGATCGACTTATCAAGACTGTTTTCTAAGAGTGAGCTGTCTTTATAAAGTATCTTCTTATTAAACGGTTTTAAAATTTAACCTATAATATTTACAAAAGTGTGAAAAAAGTATATATAATTTAAAATAGCCTTAGCTGGACAAAGAAGTCTGTCATTTTTTTCACAATTTTGATGGAAATATAATTGCTCATCATTATAAAACGGTGAAATGTTCATGACCTTACAGAAAATGACAAAAATTCTCCTGTGATGCATGTATAAACACAGTTGGACATTGTTAGTGGACAAATTAAATAAACAACTGAGAGTGCTGCAAATGTGTTATACAAAAGTTTATTTTCAAAAAGTTCACAGGGCCAAATGTGTCCATAGTTGAAGAAACGCCCATAAACAAATCTGGGGTTGATGTGGTCAGTTCGGCTCGGTGATGCACAGGACGTTTAAATTCATGGTGCAGGTGCCTGTTGTGTGACTGAAGAAGTGTATCTGTGTGCTAAAGTGCACATTTTCTTCATGGGGACAAAAAAAACTAAGTTCCCACAATGATTTCAGATACACTGTCATCTTTGTGGGGACATTTGTCCCTATAGTATAGGGTTTACCAGGCCACACACACACAATGCCCTCTTTCACTCACAAACACCACCATGCATGTGTTCATTCTCAAATGCACTCTCTCTATCTCTGAAGCAGTGTGAACAGCATTAACCACTTGGGGGCCGAACAGTGACACTAAAGGACTAATGTGGTGCAATGACGCCTGTGCATGAGTCACGGCGGCTCAGATCCGAGCTCTTCGGCATGACCGTCTGAACACGGCAGCCGAGCCAGTCAAGCATGAGACAGCCAGCAATGTGTCTCTGCCAATCAGAAGCATCCGTCTCGCAGGTAAACAAGCTTTATGCCAATGAGCAGTGATGTCATGTCGACGTGATGTGAGGGGAAGACACTGGACTAATCAGCTAAAAAAACTATAATATTAAATCAAATAAAAAAAGCTTTTAAAAAAGTTTAAATTTTTCTCTTGACCATAAATGCCACTCGATGTCACCTCAATACATTTATTGAATGGCTAGACGCTTGTTAACTTGAACATTTCATCAGAACATCAACGTTTATGAGATTTATTCCATTTCCATTAAAATATACTGGATCTAAAACATCTAAAACAATATTTTTGCAGATCTTGTTATTGAACTAAATTGAATCAACATTGAACTAAATTGACCTGGCAGTGGCACTATTGTCTTTTTAGAGCTTTACAGCTTAAAGAGGCTATGCAGCTTTTTCCCCAAAATAAACGTAACAATAGCCTTTTTATTTTACCATTTATGACTCAAAAATCTCCTGATGAGCATACTGACACCTTGTCCGCTCACAGAGGGTGCACCTATAAGCCTGTATCCTATTTTTCCTATTTTCTGTCTGGTCGGACTTTTCCTGCGCTGTCTGCGGATGTGACGTAAGCGCGTTCATGTTAAACGTTTCAGATCACCACCTCTAGTCAGACTCAGCAAGTAGCCTACACTCGAGTGGCAAGCAGAACACTTATCTCAAACAATATATGTATTTGACTGTTCTTACCTCTGTAAACATAATGTTGACCATGTAGCAGATGACTTGTGAAGTGTGCACGTACGAGCGCACACTGCGAGAGCGAGCAGAAAGGAAGAGTAGTTCTGTTTTTGGGCCACAGGTGTCAGTCACGAGTTTAAATTTCAGGAAAATGCATGTAGCCTCTTTAAATTTCCCAATTGAAGAACTTTATAACATTATTACTGTTTATTTTTTTGTTTATGAATGCGAAGTTGCTTTGTATTGTATGATCGCACGTGCAAACTCGACAATCGACTACTGTGGACTTCGACCGTAAATAGGAAGTAAATACAGGTATGTGCGCTGGCTGAATTAACATCATTTTTAATAATATCGTTCATATCTACTGCAGTCAGATTGACCGTGGTCACTCTTAATAACACGACTCAACATGGCTGTGCACTTGTAAAGAAAAATCAAGGATGTTAAGAGGCTAAAAGCAGGTTTAGAACTTGCCCAATAGAAGTCAACAGGGTGCGAATTTTAAAAAGAGGATAACACGGTGTAGGCAACACCGATTTTTGTCGTTTTTGTCTGTACTAACAAACAGCACCCCAAATGTACAAAAAATGAGCTCAATGTTAAAATTGACCGGAGTTTAAGAGAACTCAAAACTGAAGAGAGCTGCTCCGGTGGAGAACTAGCCTGACTTCGTCATACTCATTTTCCTATTGGAAGATGAGTCTGAAACCCTCCGTATGGCTTTGATTATGAGGCGTGTCTTAACCGAACCAGGAAAAACAACAACTCTGCACTCAATTGGATAGTCGTAAACCTACAACCAATCAGAGCAACGCAGTAAGTCAGCTACTTTGCATACAGTTGTCAAATACAGAACGTAGCCTAACTTTACTTATTTTAGAAGTTAAATAACGAGTGTTGCTTCTTTTACTTACTCCTTCATGAGTGCAACCAAAGGAGAAACCACAACGACCACAGGCTTTTGATTACGTCCCATCTTCTTAGCCACCGTCAGAGCCAGCTGATAAGTTACACTTTTCCCGAATCATGTTGGACGGCAAAAATATCTTTCCGATCGACAAATGCCTTGATTGCAGTTTTCTGTTTGTCTATTAAAATTAATGTGCTGTCGATTTATTTCACAACAGACGCAACAGCAGAATCTATACATCTCAATTCTCCAGCTGCAGTCATCTCTGAGGGAAGACAGTTAGCGCTCTTTGATAACGTGATGATTACGTCCCTGCAGATCACCTGTCCATCATCGTATAAAGACCGCCCTGGCAATTTGATTGGCGCGAACATTGTTTGCCTGATCATAATTACTCCTCAATGGATCGAGTCCAGACCGAACTTCCCGTCCAAAAAATGTTGTGGGCGGAGTTCGGGCTGGACTCCAGGCTAGTGGAGAACAGTTACTGGATCTAAATGCTTTTTTTTCCTGATGCTTTCTAAACGTAAGTTATCATATTATTATCAATACAGTTTTTTAGTGGTAAGATCAGACCGCAGTCATTTATCTTGTCAGTGTGCTTGTTTTAACAAGAGAAATAGTCGACTTTCACTAATAACACAACATAGTTAATTTACATACCTGCCTCCATATGAAGACCTGCAGGTTCGTCGTCATCTTTTTCAAATCGCTCGCTCTGGCTCGAATATGTAAGGCTTGGTGGACAAGTCTTCCGTTGTTGACATTTTTTTTCAGCGTGTGAATAAAAATGTTCTTTGAAGCTATAGTAATCGTATCTCTTATCAAACTACAATAATGGCCGAGTTGAACCTGAGTTGAGCTCACCGTGAACTCAGCGACCTGGAAAGCAGGCGGGATAAGACGGTACGCCTTTTTATTTAAAGGTGCCGCATTGAAACGACTTTGCTCACAGAAAGACATCAGAAAAGGGGTAGAAAAGGGGCCTGTGGAGCTATAACAATGAGGAATTCATAAGCATTGCAGTTATGCTTTATATAGACCACAAATGTATGATTTATAAGTAAAAATGAATTATTTAAAAGCATGATATGTACCCTGTAAGGTAAGCTAAAACTAATTTAAAAGTGAACTATCCCTTTAAGATAGAAATTGATTGCCCATTCTCAATGGGAAAGTTCCCAAGCAACAATAGCTGAGGCAACATTGCTAAAAAAAAGTGTCACAGTGTCTGGTTTGTGTTCCCCTCAGTGTCCACTAGAGGTCTTTTTCCCTTCCTGTCACCATTCAGTCTGGAACCGCATTTCCCATATTCCTTTGTTTGTTCCATCACTCATGATTGCAGTCAGCTGTTTCCTATCACATTGTTAGTGTCTGTGTATAAAAACCCTGTCTGTTTTAGTTCGTCACGGAGTCATTGTTGTATGTCACGTGATTCTTCTGAGGTCTGTTACAAATCGGTTTTCGTTTTGTTTATTGTTTTTGGACTGCTTTGTATGATTTTGACCCTTGCCTGGTGGACTACGAATTTGGATTGTCCTTAAATAAACTACAGCTATTGGATCCTGTCCTGTGTGCATCGTGACAAAAAGTAGCCCCATGCAGTTTTTAATTATTTAGTTAATGGGCTTCATTCAAGATACACGAGCAGAGCAAATTTGTGTATAAATCCTTCCTTGCATAATTTATCACACTAAGCCGAATGCAACAATTTTTGTTTTTGCAAAATGCATACCGCATGAATTTGTTCTGCTCATGTTCCAATGAAGAAGGCTATTGTTGTCAAATGTTGCAAAAAATTATAATCGGATGTCAGCAAGAATAATATAAAAACAGAATTTATTATCAACGATAATCTGAAAATAGATTTCACCTCTGTCATCACCTCACTAAACATCCAGTTCAGCCAAGTTTCTGTCTGCTATACTTGGTCCCCTTGGACGCCAATGGAAACCGAATGCACTTGTTGCATTTGCATCGAAATGAAAAGGAAGATCTGGTAGTCGTATGTTTATTTGTCTGGGCTCGTGATGGAGAATTCAATCTCATCAGAGCTATTTTAACAGCATGGAGACAACTCATCACTTCTGCTTATTTAAAGAGAAAATGAACATTGGGCACTGTCAAATAAACCAGTTCCAGTTCTGAGAGACCCAGACTGAGGAATAGCTTTCTGGGAAAATAGAGTGGTCTCCATGTCTATATCATAGTTAAACATGGAACGTTTGGAGACAAAAAGGCAAATATGACCTCATATGAATTTAATGATTAGGATTTGGGGCCAAGACAAAACACACAATCCCCAAAGATGTCAAAGGTACTAGCAGCTGCTCGAGACCTTCATGCTGCATCATAATAAAGTCACAGCTGCGATCTGGAATCTGAACATGCTGTGTCTCCGTACACAGATAGAGATTAGCAAAGCCTATACGTCATTATCAGAAGTTAATCCTCAACCCCTGAGCTCAGCCGTGTTAGTGTTTGAAAAGTTCTTCTATTTCATTCCAGTTGACTGAGTTATATTTAGATACCTGTAATCCAAGAAGACTAGGACCAACATAACTGGCAAGAACAAATCTGATTGATTGTGTTATCAGTGGATTAGAGGAGTATTTTTAGACTTAGAAAGGTGAGATGTTCTGAGATAAATGTGGATCGACTAAAAATGTAAAACCAAATAATTTACCTGTTTGAACAAAAAAAAATCAAGGGTGTTTATTGTTCAGTAGAAGGTTTGCGCACAAAAGAAAGAAAATAACTTTAAGTAGTTCACTTTAAAAAATGTTTTGCTGATAATTGACTCACCCCCATGTCATCCAAGATGTCCATGTCTTCCTTTCTTCAGTCGAAAAGAAATTAAGGTTTTTGATGAAAACATTCCAGGATTTTCCTCCATATAATGGACTTCAATGGGAACCAAACGGTTCAAGGTCCAAAAGATCGTTTCAGTGCATACTGCAAACTGTTCAAAGGGCTTTAAACAATTTCAGACAATGAATAAGGGTCTTATCAAGCGAAACAATCGCTCATTTAAAAAAAAAAAAACGTTTTAAAATAAAGTTTAAGTTTTATAATCTCAAATGGCCTTGCTTTGTTCTGTGATGCACGTTTGTGACTCTCCTGTTCGAACTTGTTTATCAAAATGAACGAATCTTTCGTGTCATTTGGTTCATTCAACGAACGAAATGAATGAGTTGACTCTGGAAAAGATTCGTTCATTTTGAATGAGGAGAGTCATGCATCACAGAACAGAGCAAGGCGACCATTTGAGCTTATAAAACTTAAACTTGGTTTTTTTTGTTTTTTGTTTTTAAATGAGCGATCAATTCGACTTGATAAGACACTTATTCGTTGTCTGGAATCATTTAAAGCCCTTTGAACAGTTTGCAGTTTGCACTGAAACTGTATTTGGACCTTGAACCGTTTGGTTCCCATTGAAGTCCATTATTTGGAGAAAAATCCTGGAATGTTTTCATCAAAAACCTTCATTTCTTTTGAACTGAAGAAGGAAAGACATGGACATCTTTGATGAGCATGGGTGAGTAAATTATCAGCAAAAGTTTTTTAAAAGTGAACTACTCCTTTAATTTGTGTGTAGATAGATAGTTGGAGGTGTTGGTGAAAAGGATGCTTCAGTGCTATCAAATGTTTTGTGGTGACTTCAAGTCTAGCTTGCAGACAGCATTGTTATATTGGTCATTTTAACTAAATAACTCTGGATGCCAGGAAATATAATACAGTCACTTTTGTCAACGCTTTATTGATGGATTTCGATGACGTTATTGTTTGTGAACTGCAGGGAGCGTGATACCTAAAAACAAAATATTTTAGGTGAAAAGTGTTTGTCTAAAAGGCTGTGGAAGAAATCAGAATTTAATCAAAGGTATAAACACACAGTTTGTAAGGGCATGATGCTTCTGCTCTCGTGTTTGTGAATACAAACTCTTGAGATCATGCCACCTGCAGGTAACAATAGCCAATTATACTATATGCTTATTTATACAAACATTTTTTAAATAACGGTCAGCAATGCTCCTGAAAGTTTTCTCCACTTCATATGTGTGGCACATTATTGCACACTATTGCCAATTCTGCAAAAGACGTTTTCAGTTTCAATTGACTTGTTCAAATGCATTTGAAGCTGACAGCCTGATGACTTTGGCTCCAGGGCTGTTTGAGCTGCCTAACCTAAGGAATGAATGCATAAACCACCCGAGAATGACAAACACACCCGCTCAGAACTCTACTATATAAACCATAGAGAAAACACATGACAGCTCGGATCAGAATAAATATATGTGTGAAGTGCATGTATGATTGCCTGCTCGTCTTGAGAGCTTTCTGATGAGACGCGTGTGCTAGAGGAGATTACTAAAGAGAGACGGGCTCCAATACACAAGGGTCACAAAGACACTGGTTTATAATTTGTCAGTCGTGCCCATTCTTAAAACACAATTAACCTCTGCTATCTGGGGCTGTTTGCCATGAATTTGCCAATTACAGAGAGGTAAGAGTCTTGTGGAATGAGCGTAGAGGGGGTTACGTAACATTGCCTTCTCTCCATCCTGTTAAAAGTGCACTTTCATGAGTTATTGTGGTATATTGTAAATCGCAATTGAAGTGAAGAAAAACGACTCTCTTTTTGAATACACTCTCAGAAAAAAGGTACAAAAATCTGTCACTGGGGCTGTACCTTTTCAAAAGATAAACTTTTGTCCATTTTAGGTGCTGATATGTACATTTTAAGTGTTAATATGTACATTTTAGGTGCTTATGTGTACATTTCAGGAGCTAATATGTAAATGTTAGGTCCTAATATGTAGATTTTAGGTGGTAATCCAGTATGTACATTTTAGGTCCTAATATGTCCATTTCATGAGCTAACTATGTTCATTGTAGGTGGTAATATGAACATTTAGGTACTAATATGTAAATTTTAGGTGCTAATATGTCCATTTTAGGTAGTAATGTCCATTTCAGTAGCTAGTATGTCAATTTTAGGTGCTAATATGTACATTTTAGGTGGTAATATGTCTATTTCATGAGCTAATATGTCCATTTTCAGGTGCTAATATGTACATTTTAGGTGGTAATATGTCAATTTCATGAGCTGATATGCAGTAGGTGGTAATATGTCAATTTCATGAGCTAAATGTCCATTTTAGTGGTAATATGTACATTTAGGTACTGATATACATTTTAGGTGCTAATATGTACATTTTAGGTGATATGTCCATTTCATGGCTAGTGTGATTTAGGTGGTAATATGTACATTTAGGTACTAATATGTACATTTTAGGTACTAATATGTACATTTTAGGTGCTAATATGTACCAGTAAGGTACCAATATGCAGCCTTTGGGTACAAAAGTGTACCTTTTTGAAAAGGTACAGCCCAGTGACAGCTTTTGTACCTTTTTTACTGAAGAGTGTAATTGTAGCAGAGGCAGAGAAACCTTTATTGCAGTGAACAGGGAAAGCTTTCAGACAGAAGATACTATAAGATGCAGTTGTCCATTTCACCATTAAAATCACCTTATTAGTCTGGCAAATTCCCCAACTGAGATCTCAAGTTGTTACCATATTCTAGAAAAGGCCAACTTATTACAACTTATAACAAACAAAATAAAAAACTGAATAGCATATCCCTTGGAACATTTTGCTTTCATTCACATTAAAGAAATAGTTCACCCAAAAATGAAAATTATGTCATAATTTACTCAGTTGTTTCAAACCTGTATGAATTTCTTTCTTTTACTGAACACAAAAGAAGATATTTTGAATAATATCAGCAACCAAAGAGGCAATGGGACTCATTGACTTTTTGTGGTTAAAAAAAAAATCTTCTTTTGTGTTCAGAAATTCATACAGGTTTGGAACAACTTGAGGATCAGTAAATGGTGACAGCTTTCACTTTCAAATTATTTCTGAATGTTTGAGAAACATTCCGTTTTTTAAATCTTTTAAAAACCTTTTTCTTGGTCAAATGAACATTAAGGAAACATTCCATTCTATCATTCTCATCATTGTTCTCTGAACATTCTCAAACAAGTAGTAACATTTGAAAATCATTAAATGATCGTACAACTAGAACATTCCATGAACAATGTATAAATGTTTTGTGCTTGTTTTGAGAACATTATTACCAGATAACTTTGAATTAACATTCTATTCACATTATTTGAAGATTTTTTTTCATAGCTAAAGTTTTGAGAACATTCCCTGTTATCTGCATGACACTGTAAGTAAATTAGTGAGAGTCTTTAGGCAAATTCACACCAATAAATGTTCAGTTTGAGATAGATTTCTAAATGATTAATAAAAAGATCTGGCTTAAAGAATCAGAATCACACACAAATCAATAATTCTCTGCAAATTGGACACCATCCAGTTTATCGATAATAATTTTGCTTTTCTATTGTATTCATTTTATTTCTTAGCATCCAGTCTTTCCCTCATCTTTCTTTTGCTGTCAAACACTGTCAAAGTATTAAAGTTTTTTTTATTAAATAGAAATAAATAAATAGGACCATATCTGAATGAGAATCAGTTCTCAATTCCAACCCTGTTTTTAGATTAACTATCCCTTTAAGAACTCAATCAAGACAAGAGAGATATCTTGTTTAACAGAAGGAAGGCCATGTCAATGTAGTTCATTAAAACATTATAGCATGTCCAAATGTTCAACAATACAAAACATTGCAAGCATACTTTCCCAAGGGAGTAAGAGACTATTCTGTACTAGCGCTGTAAAAAGAGGTCCATGTTCACCTCACAGGAGTGTGATATTTCTTCTTGTTGTCAAGTTTAGCGAGGGGCAGGCTTTTATTTTTCCACCAAATATAGCTACTCGTTTCATCCAGTAATCTTCCAGATAAGTCATGGTACCTGAGGGATATAGTTTCAAATCTTTGCTTCCAGATACTGCTTACACATCTATTTAAGTAAATAATGTATAATAATGTATAAATCCATAAGGAATGGACAATAAAGAGACTAAAGTAATCTGAGAAAAAAAGTCAGTCTCATTCCAAACAAGTCTGCCATCTAGTGCTGCGTCTAAGAAATCTAATGTTGTTGTATAACATTTTAGAGCAAAAAAAGTGACACTTTAGAACACTTTTTCCCAGCAGAAACTAGCAAAGTTTGCCTATTGGACAACATTTCAAATAAAGTAAAGGTGAAGTGTATAATTTCTGAGCAAATTTTCCAAGCACTCCCTCCATCTGCTATTGGTCGGCTGGACAGTTAGCTCTGCCCAGACTCACGCCATTGGTTGCTTTAATGCCACTGACTGTATCAGGCTGGTTGACATGCTTAAAAAAAACCACTATTAATTACAGTTAAAAAAAATGAGTTGGAGATTTTTTTTATGTTTTGAAAGTCTCTTATGCTCACCAACAGCTAATACCATGAAATTTTAATACCATTTAAATAACTGTTTTTGGTAATACTATAGTTCAGGGTCCAAATCTCACTATTAACTAGTTGGTTATTAGCATGCATATTACTTGGACATTGACTTTTGCTTTTATTACTTATTAGTAATTATAAAGCACATATTAATGCCTTATTCTGCATGCGTCACAAACTACTGCAAGACAAGGTTGAGGATCCAAATGCAGTATTTACTGAACAGGGTAATCCAAAGTACCTCATAGCAAGGTCAAACACAGGCAGGAAGTCCATTCAAAAACACAAGGCAGGGAACATGGGCAAAAAGAGTAATCTACAGAACAGGCAAGAAACCCAAAGCCAAGACACATGAAACCAGGGAGAATGCTCTGAATTGCAGTGTAACACTAAACAAGACTTTGCAGATAATGAATGTGAAAACCAGGCTTATATGGGGTGAGCTAAACAAGATGATGAGAGTATGCCTGTCACGATTACACATTTTGCTGGACGATAAATTGTCCAATAAATTATTGCGATAAATGATATTGTCGTTCTGAGACCATTTACATCTAAAATAATGATAATGGCATAATAATGCACACCTTTTCAGAAGATCAATAAACTTTTATTTCTAAAGACTATTTAACACTGAAAATGGAAAACATTTTAAATATCCACAATAAATGAACAAAACAACCACAAACAATAAAAGCAATGGACTGTCTCTTAACCAATAAATACCAAAAACCATAAATAAAATGGGTGTAAACAAAACCTCAGCGCTGCAAACATGTTACAGTACATATAAACTCTGGCCTGTAAATAGTTTCTATTTTGTTTGAGTTGTTCTTGTTGCTTTTCTGCAACAGATAAATAAAAATATAGGTAACACTTTATTTTGATAGTCCACTTTATACATTCTACTAACTATAAGTAACTTTTCAACTACATGTCAACTAACCGTCATTAGAGTATTAGTAGACTGTCAGCTTAATATCTGCTAACACTTTATTTTGCTGGTCCCCCAACAGACATTCAACTGACTATAAGTAACTTGGCGACTACAAGTAAACTTATTCTCCTAACCCAAAGCCTAACACCTAACCATAACTTAAAAGTCTACTGACAGTCTACTATAATATACTAATACTCTAATGAGAGTTAGTTGACATGTAGTTGAAACGTTACTTATAATTAGTAGAACGTCTAAAGTGACTATCGAAATCTATCAAACTATCAAAAAGAGAACAAGACAGAAATTGTAATAGTATTTTCTGAAACACACACACAGCCTCAGCGTGTAATAATATCATTTCGCCTCAGAAACCCCTGTGCCTGATCCCCACTGTCTGGCAACCCTGTGGTCTGCTCACCCACTGCACAGCTCTCGTCACTGCCAGCATATGGCACAGTGTCTGAAGGCCCCCTGAGGGTCTCCTGGTCCCTGAGCCCATCTCTTTCTCTGCACGGCTTCTGAATGTGAGTGTGAATGTCAGGGATCAGCACACTTTAGGCAACCCAAGAAGCAGCTGTGCTTCTAAGAAAGCGGCAGGGTGTAGGTCACAGGAAGTGCAGTTTGAAAGGAAACAGTTGAAGATGGCTGATATAGTAGGCTACTCAGCTGAGCTTGATATGAGTTGATAGGGCTTCTGTCCATGATTGTACCACTTCTACGTGCTGTGTAACTAAGAATTTAGGGAAACAGTATTCCTGGAACCTGAGGTGCCTGGTCACTTTGGAATTAGAGGATTTTTTTTATACTTCAAAAATCCCCCAGTTTAATTTCCCATGGAATGTTTCTGGAAATTACCCTGAAATTAAATATATAAAAAAGATTAATATTTGAATACAAAAAAATGTGTAACCCTAAAAAATATTCCTGGAGTAAAAATAGTGTTATTAAACTTTTCAGAGTTTCCCCTACACTATAAAAATGAAATGCTTTATCTAATCAATAAAATTGTGGCAACAGATTACAAGCAATATTATTAATATAGCAATATAAATTGAAGAAATTAGAATTGAGTAATAGTTAATCAAAATTAATATCCTAATTAATTCTTATTTGTACAATTTAATTAACAATATTGCTTGTAATATGTTGCCACAATTTTATTGATTAGATAAAGCATATTTGTTTTTACAGTGTATATGTTGTAATGTGAATTATAAGACATTTTTAATATCTTTATACTACATAATATATGAAGAGTTCAGATGCAAAAGCCTCTAAGTCCCATTTGAAATTTTCTTCTAAAATGACCATTTTTATCAAGCTTGTATATTTAAGTTCAGTAATTTCACTTAAATGGCAATGAAGATTACCTATTAATTGTCATTTAAGTGAAATTACTGAACTTAAATATACAAGCTTGATAAAAATGATCATTCTAGAAGAAAATTTCAAATGGCATTTAGAGGCTTTTGCATCTGAACTCTTCATATACAGGCGTATATACAGTCAAGTGCTGTCAGACTAAACTGATAATTCATCTTCCACATTTAAAAGCTTCACAATCTTAACATTAAAAGAATATATTGTGCAAATTTAAAAGCAATACAGCCACAGAGAAATTGCTTTTATCTAAACCACAAAAGACTAGTAATTATATACACAAGAGAAGACAACAGAAGATATTAAATTGTTAAGCATTTTCTGTGACTATCCATGAGCTTTAAAAAGAGCTGTCACGTCTTGAATTGTGCCCTATTCAACCTCAAAACTGCTTTTCGTTCATAAAGAAAACACAAACCAGGATACTGAAGCAACTGACAATATTCTGAATTTAAAGTGACAATGACAACAATACTGTGCACTGTGTGGATTTAAATACTGCATTTCCTATTGTTACAACTATACATTACATATTACTTATATGATTCAGTGCAGTAAGCATATGTTATGTAGATTATTTTTTTCTTGTTTTTCAGGTACCTAAAAAATCTATTGGTATAGTTTCTGGTATCTAAAAAAACACTGATCTTCAAGCAAGATATGTTTAATAGAAGCAATACTGTATAAGATATTAAGACTTGTTTAATAAGTGCATTTGGGTTTTTTCACTTATTTTTAGTAAGTAATATGAAGTAAAATACTCTATTTCTTGTGGAGTATGTTTAGGGACTGAGTAGGTTTAGTTATCTTTATATATAGACAGCAGTCTATAGTATGTCCTCATTTAAATAGCTCAGTAAGTGTGTGTGTGTGTGTGTAACAAGCAGGCATTCAGGACCTCGGAGAGCTCCCACGTCAGGTGTGACCACTGACTCCCCCCCGGCAGACAGACACACACACACACACACACACACGCACGGGTACTGAGTCGAGATTATTATGGCACACACATCAGCCCTGGGCAACCGGGACACACTCTGGATATTTCCATCAACTTTCCACTCCAAAGCAACAAGGCAGGAAAAAAACAGCGCACATTTTCCCTGCTAAACACACACACACACACACACACACACACACACACACACACACACACACACACACACACACACACACACACACACACACACACACACACACACACACACACACACACACACACACACACACACACATACACACACACACTTCCAGATAACTACTCTCCCTGACTGACCTGTCTCCTTATCTCTCACATACATATATGTATACATGGTTACTGCCAGTAAACAAACTAAATAACAATTTAACCTCAGAGCAGCTGAGGTAAACACCTCATTTACAATGCAGATTCTGAGTAATATAACTACTAGTTTTCATATAACCCACATGTCAGACTGCAACAGGACATTTGAGAGTTTCGTTACCATTTTAAGCCTTAAGCTTTCTCTGATCCCCGAAGAAGAGATTTTATCCAAGAATCCCCCAACTGTTACCACATGGCAATCTGCACCACTGACTGGCCACAGAAGTACATTATCAACACATATAAAACATCCTAGTGTGAGCAAAAGCTAATTCGTTTGCGTTCCAAGGTTGCTACTGAAAAAGTGCAAAAATAGAAATGTGATGCACTGGTTAGGCTATACTATGCAACTTCAATGTGACATGATACATTTTCCTCTTTCACTTGTGCCTCTATACTAATTTTTAATTTCTCTCCACTGTTTCCCTGTATAACATGGAGGTAAAACTAGGGTGTTTTAAATGCTTGTCAGGGTGTTCCGGGTGGTTGCTAGGGTGGGGTGTTGCCAGGACATCTCTATGCGGTTGCTAACTTTTACTGAATGGTTTCCACACTGTTATGAGTAGTTGCTAGAACCAGTATTATTTCAGTATTTTTTATATACTATGATAGTATTTATTAATATTTTGAATGAGATTTGATTTAATATTTTCAGATTTCATTTTAGCTTTAATTGGTTTAATGCTGTAAATGCATTGGTTGCAATGCTGTTCTGGGTGGTTGCTAAGGCGTTGCTACGTGGTTTACTGGGTGTTCTGGGTGGGTGCTAGGGCTTTGCTATGTGGTTGCTAGGGTGTTCTGAATGGTTGCCAGGGTATCTCTATGCGGTTGCTAAACTTTTACTGAATGGTTTCCACACTGTTATGAGTGGTTGCTAGAACCAAGTATTATTTCAGTATTATTTATATACTATGATAGTATTTATTAATATTTTGAATGAGCTTTGATTTTATATTTTCAGATTTCATTTTAGTTTAAGTTGGTTTAATGCTGTTAATGCATTGGTTGCAATGCTGTTCTGGGTGGTTGCTATGGCGTTGCTACATGGTTAACTGGGTGTTCAGGGTGGGTGCTAGGGCATTGCTATGTGGTTGCTAAGGTGTTCTGAATGGTTGCCAGGACATCTCTATGCAGTTGCTACCTTTTACTGAATGGTTGTCCACTCTGTTATGGGTGGTTGCTAGCCAGTATTATTTTAGTATTATTTATATACTATGATAGTATTTATTCAATATTTTGAATGAGCTTTGATTTTATATTTTTTCACATTTCATTTTGGTTTTAATTGGTTTAATGCTGTTAATGCATTGGTTGCAATGCTGTTCTGGGTGGTTGCTAAGGCAGTTGCAATGTAGTTTACTAGGTGTTCTGAATGGTTGCAAGAGCTAGGTGTTCTGGTTGGGGTGGGTGGCTGCCAGGGAATGACTATGCTATTGCTAAGTGTTCTGACTAGTTGACAAGGTGTAGGTGGTTGCTATGGCATTGCTATGTCGTTTGCCTGTATATGCTCTGGGAGGCTGCCAGGGCGTTGCTGTGTGGTTGCTAACATGCAGCAGAGGAAAAAGAGAAGAAAAAAAGGAAACGGTTGCTGTAATGTAGCATCCTGGAGCTGGAGGATGAATAATGATATTCACATATGCCCTTGGCACTAAAAAAGATCTCAGTGAGGCTTGAGCTGGCTATTTGCATCAAATTTACAAGGTGGAATAAGAGCGGCACAAGCAAAAATTCACTGGTGATTTGCCAGGAGATGTGATGGAAATGATATAGCATCTTCTTATTCAGCAGAGATCCTCCCTGGGCATTTAAACACTTATAGCAACTGACAACAGCAAAGCTGAGATCCACAGATCTGACAAGTACACCAGACAATATTGGCCAACAGCAACACTACAGCGCAGATAACAGCTGAAAATAAACAACTGCTGCAGATAAACTCCCTGCTCTCACACAAAAAAGGGAAAAATTAAATAGTTGTTTTAGGATGATAAATAGCTTTACAAACAACTCGCTGCGCAGATGCATCAGGGAAATTGAAATATTATTTCTTAATTTGATTAATTTGTCATTCGGCAAGGAAACAGGCTGGATCTCATTTAATCTCCTTCCCGCAAACACTAAATACCATGTCTTAACTAAAGACATGCTTGTAATCTGCTAGCATTAACAGGCTTTGTTTGATGACATTTACGCACTGTTTTACTCCTTTTTGATAGGGGAAGAAGTTTGCTCAAAAATGTCTGCTGAGAACAGTAGATTGCTCTTCAACAAGGCAAGATTGAATCTAATATTACATTCCCCCTATGTGGCCTTGTTATGTGACGACAAAAGCAACAGAGGAACCCAGGTGAAAAAGCAAAGACATCATTAGGTGATTTGTAATTAAGCATCAAATTGGAAATGTTGATCTTAACGATAGGCTAGATGAATAGGAAACAGTTGTTTGTTTGTTTATACTTATTTCTGTGTAAGAGCCGAGATTACAAAAGTCTTTAGAGAAATCAAAATGTTATTTTGAAAAATGACAAAGTCATGAACAAGGTGGCGCAGGTCCCAGACTAAAGAAAAACGAATTCATTTTCACCTCTGGCTCACTGACTCGCTTGTGTAAACAACAGTCGATAGAAGCTCTGGGAAACATACAGTTCCCAAAAGAATGGCATGAGCTCTAAATTATTTTCAATTATTAATAAAAGGTCCCCCAAACAGCCAAAGAATCTTGGGTTTTTATATCATATATTGAAGCATTATATTACAAGATCTTTGTACTAGTTCAGGATACGATTACGAAGTGTGCACTGTAAAAATGAAATGCTTTATCTAATCAATAAAATTGTGGCAACAGATTACAAGCAATATTATTAATTAAATTGAAGAAATTAGAATAGAGTAATAGTTAATCAAATTAATATTCTAATTAATTCTTATTTGTACAATTTAATTAATAATATTGCTTGTAATATGTTGCCACAATTTTATTGATTAGATAAAGCATATTCGTTTTTACAGTGTGATGTTGCTTTTAACAGTCCTAAGTATGCAGCAACTTATGTTTTAGACAATGTTGACAGTCTAATTTTGCTCGTAAATATCTCCAAACAAATCCACAATCGAATAAACCATTGAGTGTTTGAGCAACAGAGAACAGGTGGTGTTAGTCAATCAGTGTTAGTCTTTGTTACTACACTGTAAAAAATATTGTTGGTTTAACTTAAAAAATTAAGTAATCTGGTTGCCTTAATTTTAAGTTGATTGAAATGGAAAAAGTGAGTTGATACAATGAAGGAGATTGATTTAATCATCAGAAACTGATGATTAAATCGAATTGATTTAATCATCAGAAACTCAAAATAATAAGTTATCTGAACTAAATAAATTATTTAAGTTGATCTGACAAAAGAAAAAATGTTGTGATAACAAATCTTGAAAATAATTTTTTTGCAAATGAATTCTTGTTTTTGAACAAATAGTTTGATTTTATGATTCAGTGACTCACTCGTGACGCTTGTTTCGATTCCTGAATGAATCAGTGTTTTTGAACAAACTGAATCAGTGACTCATGCATTAAGTGACTAAAGGAACTGTTTTTGAATGATTCATATAAATGAACGAACTAATGCTGTATCCTGCAGAAAGACTCAGGGTGAAGTGTAAAAAGTATTACGTTAGAGTACATCATCACATCAATTTTAAATCTGTGCCAGTATGTCATTGTAGAGAAAAAAAAACACACAAAATATACCACTATAATATGTTAAAGCTTTACTGGGGCTTTTCTAAGAATCAGTGGAGTAAACCCCTGTTTTGTAAGTGGTCATGTGACAGTGGCGGGGGTGGACTGGTTTTAGAGCCAGTCCCTGCTTACAAAGTAATAGCTCAGGGATCAGAAGATGATGTCCATCATGATGCCCATATGTATTCATTGCTACTATTCATAAGCAATTGCAATGTACTATAAATAAGCAATTGCTTTTGGATGAGACGTTAAACCAAAGTCCTGACTCTCTTTGATCACAAATAATCCAAGGATGTCCTTCGAAAAGAGTAGGCGTGTAACCCAGGCATCCTGGCCAAATTTGCCCACTGGCCTCGGTTCATCATCAAGGCCTCCTAATCATCCCCATATAATGCACTGATTGACTGCATCAATCTGCTTTCTAGTGTAATATGGCGGCCTTGCATCATCCAGATGGATGCTTCACACTAGTGGTGGTTGAGGAGATTCCCCCCTTTCATATGTTAAGTGCTTTGAGTACTAAGAAAATCGCTATATAAATGTTACAAATTATTATTAATTATCAATTTTTATTTTTTATAACATGAGAAATGCAGTGTTGGGGAGTAGTTAACTACAAGTAGCGACTAGCTACTAACTTGACTACATTTTTCAGTAGCTTGGCAGTAGCTCAGTTGCTTTTTAAACAGTGTAGCTTTTCCAGTAGCTAACTACTTTTTGCAGCAAGTAGCGGTGTCAGCGCGAGCAAAAGCTACATTGCTACATTGTCTAGCCTGCGAGAATCAGCGCGATGCAAGGATATTTTTCTTCATGTTAGATTACAAACTCATTTTTTGCCATTACCGCCACCTGTTGTTTAATCACGCATCTTGCGGCTAACGGTTCACTGACGTACAGAAGTGTGATTGACACACCCATATTATGATTATACAGCAAGACGTGACGGCAGATTTGGAGGATGGAGAAACAACTAACGTTAATTACCCATGGCCTTATTTGTCCAATTTCAATCAGTATTTTCGAGAAATGTTCTACATGCAATTTACGTTGGATGTATATTTCGTTCTTGCAATGTTGTAGGCTATTTGTTGCAATTTTGACAAACAGTTAGAGATATTTGAGTGTTGTGTGTAATAAAACAATACTCTTTGAAACCGTAATTGCATTGCCTTGTTTAAAGCACTAAATATTTTACTTAAAACATTCCTCAGACACTTATTCAGTTATTTATAATATACGTTGTTCAAAAAGCAAAAGTAGTTTCAATGTAGCTAGCTACTTTTTGATTGTAACTTGTAGTGTAGCTAACTACTTTTCTAAACGGGTAGCTTGACTGTAGTTAAACTACTTTAACTAACGAGTAGCTTGTAGCTTGTCAAACTACAGTTTCAGAGTAGCTTCCCCAACACTGGAAAAATGACACCCATCACCTTTAACTCAGTATAGCCAGGGAAAAAGAGTCCTTTTGTCCATTGTGAGCAAATGTATGTATATATAAATATATCTGTTAACATAAACTGTGCATTTAGCCTATATCTTAAAAGAGAATTCTTGGAACGAAATGGGTCCTGTCCCAGTTCTACAGTCATTACTCATAGCACACACTTTTATAATGTGTGTGGAAATTGTCAGGGTTGGAAGTCACAATGGCACTAATCTCTGCGCAGGATTCTTAAAAAGAGCCTTGCTGTGAGTAATGTGGATGGAGTGAGCTATTTCCAGCGCTCGGTGCAGTAAAACCTCACCCTGACTCACCGTGCATACTTTAGGAGGACATTAATATTTTACTAGCATTATAGCTAAAAAAAAGCGTCCTCAGATCTTCCCTCTGTAGCGGTCTCACAGTAATAGACTTTAACACTTCATAACGATGAGGAAACATCCAAGCAACAGTTTGTCAAGTTAAAATATTTTTCAAGGATTTTTGCAAGGTTATTAAACTAAAACTAAGATGAAAACTTTAGATTTAAAGGATTTTTTCACCTAAAACCATAGCCTGTATAAAAGCATGTACCGTGTCGTCCATGACGTCACCCGTCGGTTTCTGTAGAGTATTTTGAAGCTCAAAGTGGGCGGAGCCAGCTGCCACCATCTTGGCAGCGCCTCACTCCAGGATAACCAAAAATGTGCAAAGAGGTGGGATTACAGGGTTTCCGCGGGGTCTAAAAAGTCTAAAATTCGGAACTTTAAATTTAAGGCCTTAAAAGTCTTAAAAACGGCTAGATTTTCATCTGAGGTCTTAAATTTGATTTAGTCAGGTCTTAAAAAGATTTTACTCTCGTTCGTTTGCCAAAACTCTGGCCGCAGAAAGTTATTACAAAGTAGCAAAAAAAGTATTGAGTCGTAGCCTACAACGCGGAGCTCTAGTGCAGGGGTTCAAACCGGTTCAAACACGCCGCTCGCGCGCTAGCATTAGCTCGTGGCTTGATACGAGATTTTACCAGGTTTGCGCGCTCAAGTTCATTCAAATATAGGTGCATCGGATCCACAGCGAGATTGAAAAAATCTCACTATTTCAGATTCAGAATGCCGCAAACAAACCGAAGAACCAACCAAGAATCAGCCCCTTCCGTAACAACATTGAAAGCTCAGTCAACATGAAGGATCGAGGTGCACCCAAACACTACGGGTGTTTTTCTCTTCTCCGTGAATAAATCTTGTAGAAGCAGTGGTGGAAATCCATTGGCTACTAAAATGTGTTTGTCATTATGGAGAGCGCAGTGCATGGTTGCATAGCAACGACAGACGCAACAGGAAAATCGGCCTAAATTTTACTATTCATAATAAAAGATAAGGGGATGTGAATGTCAGTAATTTATAATTTTTTGACTCAATCTTTTTATAAAAGATCATTTAAAGGCTGAAATTTGTGAGGTTTATCTTTTTATAAAACTATTTTTGTGAAGACTTTATTTAACTAGACTTAACATGTTGCAAGACACTCCTTTAAAATCTGGGAGTGTCTTGCAACATGTTAAGTCTCAGTTAAAATAAAGTCTTCACAAAAATAGTTTTATAAAAAGATAAACCTCACAAATTTCAGCCTTTAAATGATCTTTTATAAAAAGATTGAGTATTTGGTATTTTAATGTTTATGTAAACAAAAGTGCATATTCATGCTAATTTTATTTGCTGGGTTTAGACATACATTTGGCAAATTGATTTCTTAGTAATCATGAAATGAAATGTTCATACCATTTCATCTCTGGGTATGATCAACTAAAATCAACTATAATTGTGTTTTTACAGTATAAAATGCAAAATACAAATTTCACCTACACACACATAAAATAATTTTTTCCAAATATTTTCTTTCTTAAAATTTTTGGTAATGCGTTGTGTAGGTCTTAAATTTCAATGTTTATGGTCTTAAAATGTCTTAAAAAGGTCTTAAATTTGACTTACTGAAAGCTGCAGAAACCCTGGATTAGCTGAGGCGACGTAACGCTAACAGACATTAGACAAACAGCTAGTGACAGCATATATAATTTATATATGTATAAATTAATATAATTTAAATGGATGAGTTAGAAAAAATTTCACCCCCTCACAGTTGTCATGAAGGGCAAAATTAGCTATATAGCCAAGACAAAAAACACTTTTTGTACCAGGCTGTAAACATATCTTTTTCTGTTGTAAAGTCAGACATATTAACCGGGATATATGGGATTAACTCTCTTTTGGAGCCCGTGTCACAGTTCTGTCACCCTTGTGTTTTCTCTTGGTTTAGTGACAGAGCTGTGACACTCCCGGTTTGTCATGTGTTTGTGTTTAGTCTGGTCTGTTGTGAGCACATGGCTTTCATGTTATTTCCTTGTGACATGTGCTCTCCTGTCAACTGTCTAAACCCGCCCATCTTGTTATCTCGTTATTGTTTAATTTCCCCCATCTGCCTGCCTCGTTACCCTCTTATGTTTGTTCCCCTATTTAATCTGTGCTGCTGGTTCGTTGTCCAAATTATCCATGTTCCTAGTGTTTCCTGTATCCAGCCTGATTTCTGTCTAGTTTCCCCCCATGAGGGAGTTTTTGTTGTAGTTTTGTTTTATTTACTGAATAAATATACCCACTGTTTTGCACTTGAGTCCTGCACCTTAATCCACCCATTCCGTGACAGCCTGTCTCTAGTGGCCAGTCGAATGAATTGCAGGTTAAGGGGGCTTTTACACTGGGCTCGTTTGCTGTAGTCCGATCCCGAGCACGTTTGTTCCCGGCGCCCCCGCAGCGTTGGTCTGTTTTCACACTCAACTTCTGGTGCGTTTGTGTGCGTCTTTCATCATCGCAAATGTGCACGGCGCATGATAGAAAACAGAACGTGGGTAAATATTGTGTTTTTTTTTTCATTAATTTGCTGCTATTATGCGCAGTTGAGTGAACAATACAGGTTTACTGTGTGCGTGTGTCACATAAGGTTATTTAACTGAATACATCACAATAAGCTAAAACGCATGCGCAGGATACTTTACTTCCTGAACAAGTTCGCGCCCAAATCCGTGTTGCTTTCACATTCACGCGAACCGGCACGGGTCGGAAGCAACCAAACTCAAGACAACCTCCTCCAGGTAGTCTCGGGTTCGGTACCCCAGTGCGCACCCGGGTCCCATGATAGTGTTCACATTAGCGATTTTTTTTTTCATGCGAACCGTGCCCGTTCCGAAGTAAACTGCCAGTGTGAAAGCCCCCTAAGTGACATTTGTAAGTATTTTTTTTCTGTGAAAGTTATTTATTATGCCTTTAAAATATGATTGTAAATGTACAGTGAAGTGATTTTGGTGACTTTAAAAATATGTATGCTAAAATAAGTAACTTAAAATTAAAATAATTAAGTGGAAATAAAGTAAGTTTCCACACTATCTGACCCTTAGCATTATAGGCTGTTTTGGCCATCTCTTATAGCTTTTTTCCCCATATATATGGAAAAAAGTCCATGATTTGTCAGCTTTAAAGCAATGATATTGTTGCTGCATTCACGTGCTATGGAAAATAGGATATTTTCCACTTGTGAACTGGTATTTACCAGTGTGTTGCGTTCAAGTGCTTTTGTTGTCGTAATCTGGTAAAAAGATGAAGATCCAGACCTGTTATTTAGCTAAAACTATTTTAGACTTGCTTAAGTCCTCTGCAACAGCAAGAAAATGATTTATAAAAACTCAAACGGTAAATAATATGCTGTATATTTTCTATTTAGACCATGAATAGTACATATTTGTACCATTCACGACTAGGGTTGGGTATCGTTTGAATTTGAACGATTATCATTTTCAATTCCTTGTTTCGATTCCGCTTCTGAACGATTCTTAATTCCGATTCTTTTAAGAGGCAGGGTCAAAAAATTTTTAGCTAACCTTGTTATTCTCAGAAAGATGGAGTATTTTCTCCATCAATTTTAATTCTATGAACTATTCTATTCTACTTTTTATTTACTTTACTATGAATTTCTCACAAGGCTGTTTTCAACTACAATTTAAATATCAAATCTATGAACTTGAATATAAATATTATAAATTATGAATATATTTTCACAGGGGTACACTTTCCTCAAGAGAGCTTTATTTTTGAAAACACATTATTTATTTTATTTTTTTCATGAATAAACAAACACTGTTAAGTTGTCTTGATTGATACTGTGAAGCAGCTTTGATACAATCTGTATTGTGAAAAGCGCTATATAATTTCGTTATTTTTAGAAAAGTGAAGCCACACTTTGGACCGCCGACGTAAGCTACTCATGTTCTACTCGCGTGGTTATGCCAACACTTCCGGTAGATGCTTCTTCGTTGGTGTTCAGCGGTTTCTTCTTCCGATTCGGACTCGGCGGACTGTGAATATCGAAACTAGGAATCGAAATTTTTACTTTTGAACGATTCCGGGAAAAACAAAAAGTTAGTCCCGGTTCCAATCGATACTCGATTATAGATACCCAACCCTATTCACGACTCTCACGTTGCTCTTGCCATTTTGAAAAGTTCAAAGGTTATCTCATCTCGGCAACTCGTGCATCAAAATATTCTACGAGTTGCCCAGTGGAAAATACCACATGAGGAGGTGTACCACAAGAGGAGGTACCACATGTGCATTTTCCACATCGGATTTTGGTATTTACCATAATTACCATAGCACGTGAACGCAGCATTGTGCTCATGCCCATGTAAATTTTAGGTGTTACTCATCTATAAGGATGAAACTATGACGGTACCAACATTCTCTAGTCTATTAGAGCACTTTTATGTTCATTGTGGTGCTAATTCATGTAGCAGCTGCATCCTAATAGACACTCTCTAACCTTTGATTACAACAAATCAGAGCCCAGAGCTTTTTGGCTATCTTTCCAACAGGCTTTGATTTGTGGTCTTGAACAGAGAAGTAACATCATTGCCCATGCATACAAAGGTTAAATGGTAGGCAGCTGTGGCATGTAATGCATGTTATATGAATACGATGCTGAAAATTAATTAAATGTGAGATGAGCAAAATTTGGCTATGTTTAGAACAGTACACTACCATACAACTCATATTGAACATTTTAACAGTTTTATTCCAACTTCCAAGATGGATGAATGCGTTTACATTTACATTAATTCATTTGGCAGAAGCTTTTATCCAAAGTGTCTTACACTGCATTCCAATATACATAATATATTGTTGCTTTAGGGCGGAAACCTTGTCTCCATATGTACGTTTTTCATAAACCATTACTATTGGTCACCAATTATGTCTGTCTGTGGGTTTTGCAAATATTTAACCAATGACAAGTATTAAAAAGAGCTTGTGACTAAAACTCTTAAGTCCAATTGATCCTCAAACTGCCTCTAAAACCTCATAACTCCACACGCCTCAATTGAAGAAAACCCACATGGCTACAATAAACTTTATAACCTGTAAGGTGATGAAAACGTAATGCAATGCACTTATTGACTCAATTTTTACTTACGGACAAAACAAATATGTCCAAATTCTCAGAAATTCACTGGTCAAAAATCTTGTAACTCTGTTTGAGTTTGATTTTAGTAAAATGTTAATAATATAATGTCACATGCAAGTGTCTAAAGCAATCAGCAAATAAGCACATTGAATGATTTCTGAAGTTTTAATGTCTGCTAAAAACTCAGCTTTGCTGTCACAGAAATACATTCAAATTTAAGATATATAATAGAAATATAATTTTAAAATGTAATAATTTTTCAGATTATTGCTGTTATTATTGTATTTTTGATCAAATAATTGCAGCCTTAGTAAAAGTCTTTCAAAAAACATTTTTAATTTTCATTTAATTTTATTTATTTAACATATTTTTCAATCCTTTTCAGTACTGAATGAAATAATGTAATTGATAATAATAAATACTATTCAAATATAATTAATCGTTTATTGCATTTCTCTGGCCTTGTTTACCATCTTGAATTCAAATGTTTCACTCAGCTCAACACAATCACAATGCATTCTAGTATTACCTTCATTGCTGCATGTTATGGTTGGGTATGTATGGTATAAGTATGGTATCTTAGAAGGTGTCATGATTATGCTGCCAACAGCCTTCATGCACTCTAAAAAATGCTGGTTTGTTTTAACCAAATTTTAAGTAAAATATGGACAAACCCAGCCATTGGGTTACATTTTTAAATCACATTTTTAACCCAATGGCTGGGTTTGTCCATTTGACCCAAAATTGGGTTAAAACAACACAGCATTTTTTAGAGTGTGTGTGATGCCTTAATGTGTTGTCTAGGTAAGCAGCACACTAGGTTTTGGAAAAGAGTTACCGTATTCCATGGACACAGGATTGTTATGAAGTGTCGTTAACACTTAGAAATGCTATAAGAGATGGTATGAGCGTTATGAAATGGGGCTGATCAGGAGAATGCAGGGAGAGAGAGCACTATGATGACATAAGCATGAGTAGTGACTAGTGAGTGGGAGGTATTAAACCCCCCTGGCAAAAACATTGAGCGCAGCACTGGGAACAGGTACAGCAGAGAGAGGTCATGCACACGTCACGCACAGTTCCGCATGGATGAGCAACATTAATGCTAATAGATCCCCATTCATGTATTTAACCTTGACAGTTTGCAAAACAAGACCCACAGCATCACGTATCAGTGCTAGCCAGCACAATAAAAGAGTGACACTGGAATGTTAATAGCTCACTTGAGGATAGCATTAGCCTGTTTTTTCTGTGTCCCTGCACTCTATAAACGTCATTGAAGAGAGCAGACGTCTGATATTTCTGCAGTGTCACATTACTGGGCTATGGTTTCATCCGTTTGGTGAACTTTAGCCTTTCAAGCAGGAGGTTGGGGTTAGTAGTCGAGCACACACACTGGAACGGCCATAGTGCTTCGGCCTGAGGAAAGGAATTCATGCAGAACAAAAGGCCATACTTGTAACTCCACTTAAAACTGATATGACCATATAAAGCAGAACTCATGACCAGCAAGCTCGATTACATAACCCCAATGAAACTAGAGCTCCTCTAAACTCTTCTAGATTCCTCTGTCTTTTGTCAGGGTTTTGTAGTGACATCATATAGGAAACTGTACAATGAAGAGTCCATTTTTGTGCCTATTCTAAGTCATTCTGTACAGTTTTTCTGTCTCTGGTCCCAGTAGGATGCTGGTGTGTTGGTGCCTCAACCAAGATGGGTCGTTTGAATTCGGAATGCCTTTCAAATTCCAACTGAATTCTTTAATTGAGGTTATTCAAGTCAAGATATCTTTAGCGTGTTATACAATACAGATTGTTTCAAAGCATCTTTATAGACCTTATGCACCAGAGAAACGTGGGCGCCGTCATCTTTAGAATATTGTCTTTGAACTTCCGGTTTCGCGGTCGCTCTGTGTATTTCTATGACATCGCTGTCGAGGAGTAATTAGCTGGTGAAGTGGATTAACTTATTGTAGAGTTAACAAAAGTTATCATGAGCATTGTAATGTTTATCATAAGGATTGTAAAGCAGATGTCTTAACAAATGTTGACCGGGAATTTTTTTACGAGCAGTTCATTCATTCCTATGCAAGATTGCTGTGAAAATACAGACCGGAAGTCAAAAGACAACGAGCAAAACGCTGAAAAGGGGCGGGGCTACATAAGGTCTATAGTGTGTGGCAAACAGACTGGGGCCGAGAGCCGTGGGAACGGAGCACACTAGGGATGGGCATTTTTCAAAAATATTGCATTCGAATATTCGGGCTCATAAAAATTCGAATATTCGTTTTATTTAAATTATGTTTAACGAAAAAGACGTTATTTTACGTTTTTGTCACCATTTCTGGACAAGCTTACAATTAGGCAATACACAACAAGCTTACAATAGTAATTAAAGTTTTCTTTTAGTTGAAAACATTAAACAGTAGGCCTATGTGTAAACAAAATATATCTAAAAAAGCATTATTAAAAGCATGCTCAAGCAGCGCGAGCGAAAAAACCCTAATAAAGCAGATTGCGTTAGATATCGTACTGAACATATATACACACAAGTCAGCAAATGATTGATTATCGTGTTTATATTGTTTCATGTTTATGTTGAGAAAACAATAATATCTAACGTTACATGCAGGGGCGCCGCCAGCACTTTATGCTCGAGTGAGAAAGACGCTGCGCTGACAGACGTTTCAGAGACACAAAGAGAACGGTGTTTCTAACAGCACTTTGCATTTTCTGTTCTTAAACCGGTTCTCCCTCAACGAAACTTAAAGGAAGTATGTCTCAAAATAATTTTGCTATTAGATAAGTTAACATATTTGATCACGCGGGGTCCAGCTGCGCTTACCTGCAGTTGTGATGCAATGATGAACAGCTGTCTTTCCTCACTCAACTGTTTGGATTTCATATGATTTCTCATGGTGATGATATCATAACTCAGGTTAATTAATTAATTTGATCAGAAGAAATTCCGTTTAGTAAGATCCTTTTCAAGTAACGTTAATTCCAAACTTCGTGAGGCAGACGACAACATTATGTGATCAAATACAGACAACTTGTTAACACACTCCACAGCGCCATCCAGTGCATTTAATTATAACTGCGAGTTAGTTCTTAGGATTTATCATGAACTCACTGCATTTACGGGCCAGCAAAGCAACAAATTCAAAATTTGAATAGTATTTTATTTTCGAATAATAATTACATATCGAATATTCGAAAATTTGAATATTCGTGCACATCCCAAGAGCACACCTGCACACCACACCTGACATGAGTCCCATGTAGGGGCTACAGAATGATAAAAGGAGGAGTGATGACAGTGAAGGATGAGAAAAGGACTAGGCCTGGATTTTATGTTATGTTTTATGTTTATATTTCCGTGAGGTGCTTCCGCCATACTTTCATCTTGTTTTTTGTTTATTTTTGGATTAAAGTTAACGTTGCAATGTTTGCCGTTCGGCAGCTCCTTCCCTTATCAATGAACTTCATTACAGAGTCATAACAGGAAAATGATTCAATAATGCAAACAGAATTAATTTCAGGCTGTACAGCAGGTCTAAACGAAAAATTAAAATGTTATTATTGTGCTGAAGTCAGTTCAGTGTTTATTCATCTCCATTGTAAAGATCGTCAATTATTATTAAGTGAAATTATCACTAAATTATTAGTGATGATGTTGTCAGCTTAGTTCTCTGCAAGTCAGATCGGTTGATATTAGATTAATCACCAGCTGTAGCAAGACCAGTGGTGACTGAAGATCATACAAATACAAGATGTATTACATATTTTTGGTGGTGGTGGCTCAGTGGATAAGACGCATGCCCTTAGTTTGAGAGACTGGGTTTAATCCACTGTGAGACACTAATGTGTCCCTGAGCAAGACACTTAACCCTTAGTTGCTCCAGAGGCGTGCGACCTCTGACATATATAGCAATTGTAAGTCGCTTTGGATAAAAGCGTCAGCTAAATGAATAAATGTAAATGTAAATTTTTTACCAGTACTTTCAATGGAGGGACAGAAACCACTAACATGTCATTAAAATACCTTAGTTTGTGTTTTACCAAGAATAACTAAAATATTAAGGGTTTGGAATGACATCATGACAAATGATTTATTTTGGGGTAAACTATTCCTTTCATTTAATTTAAATAATTTTATATTTAATTTAAATAAATGTATTTAAATGGTTAATTTATCCAAAAACCAACATTCTGACATCATTTACTCACCCTCATGTCATTCCAAACCTGTATGACTTTCTTCAGCAGAACACAAACGTAGATATTTTAAAGAATGTTGATAACCAAACCATTTTGACAATTGACTTTAACATTGACTTCTGTTGTAAGGAACAAAAAGATCTGGGACATTCCTCAAATTAATTTCTTTTGTGTTCCATAGAAAAAGAAAATCATACAGGTTTGGAACGACATGAGGCTGAGTGAATTATGACAGAATTTTCATTTTTGAGTGAATTTTCCCTTTAAATAAATTTAACTACAGAGCCAAGAAATATTTTTACAATGAGAATATGTCTCTAGTAAACCTTCAGGCCACAACTGTAGCCCAATGGCAGAGTTCACATTGAGCAGCTATTTAAATGTATGTATTATCGCTGATTTTAACAATATTTTATGCCATTAAATGCAGATTTTGAGTATATTTATATTTAATGAACAAAAATACATTATACAATAAATAAATTATTAAATAAAGTGAAATATTATTTTAGTGGTAACAGCGAAGAATATTATGGCTCAAACTGGGGGCCTTTATCACACACACACCTCTTATAATGTGAACTGCATGCACTGAAAACAGCACATCTGAAGGATAAATCTCACTCTGTCTTTCTGCAAGCTTGATAATCAATCCCCTGTTGCAGAGAAACATTTCTCCATGTTTGCCATGCTAACAACGCAAGTGGCAGCTTATAAGTGAGACACTATGTGAATCATGTCTAGGTTTACGTGACGTGACATTTCCAAAGTGGAGATTGTATTTGATGCAGGGCGAGCTCAAGGGAGAACGCAGAAAAAGTCTATGACGGATAGCCGTGACGTATCCGCTGGCTGACGTGGGTAAATCTCTATCAGTAAATGCCACCGCAGTATAAAAACTATAAAAACAGCTCTTAGTATGTAGTACACAATGTGAAGACAAATGCCAAATAATGTTAAAGGAGTAGTTCACTTTAAAAAAAAAAAATTTGCTGATAATTTACTCACCCCATGTCATCCAAGATGTCCATGTCTTTCTTTCTGCAGTCAAAAAGAAATGAAGGTTTTTGATGAAAACATTCCAGGATTTTCTCCATATAATGGACTTCAATGGGAACCAAACGGTTCAAGGTCCAAATGAGAGTTTCAGTGCAGCTTCAAAGGAATTTAAACGACACCAGATGATGAATAAGGGTCTTATCTAGCAAAACGATCACTCATTTAATAAATAAATAAAAAAGTTTAAGTTTTATAAGCACAAATGCTCGCCTTGCTCTGTTCTGTGATGAGCTTTCGTGACTCTCCTGTTCAAACTCGATTCTTCAAAATGAACAAATCTTTTTTCAAGTCATGACTCCGAAGGGTCCTAGATAAGACCCATTTGGACCTTGAACCCTTTGGTTCCCAATTAAGTCCATTATATGGAGAAAATCCAGGAATATTTTCATCAAAAAACTAAATTTCTTTTCGAACTAAAGAAAGACATGGACATCTTGGATGACATCAGGGTGAGTAAATTATCAGCAAAAGTTTTTTAAAAGTGAACAACTCATTTAAAGGGATAGTTCACCCAAAAATGAAAATTCTATCCTTTACTTCCCATTATGTCATTAAAAAAAGACAGAATAAAGATATTTCGAAGAATGTAGGTACAGAAAACAGATTCTGTTCCTACTGACTTCATATGAAAAAAAAGGTAAGTCAATGGGAACCAAAACTCTTTGGTTACCAACAGTTTTCAAAATATCTTCTTTTGTGTTCCGCATATGGAACGTTCAGGAATGAGATGAGAGTGACTAATTGATTATTTTATTTTTGGCTGGGCTAAATTGTCTTTGAATGCTGCTTGACAAAGTCTTCTCTGAAAGTAAAAACAAAAGTTTCATCAGCTTAGAAAGTTTGGCTGTCAAAACAGCATAATTAGAAATGAAGACAGTTGGTTTTAGTCTTGACAGAAGAGTCAATCCACATAATTCGCATTGCATCAGCTCTCTGCGTGGGCTCCAGACTGCCTGATTTTGTAAAATCTGTAAGATTGCTTTCCTATTCTTAGGGAGCTAATAACGCCATACGTCTTTAAATAGATCATATGCATCACCTGCGCCTTTCATGGGGTTAATATAATCACAGCCTACTAAATTGATTCAGCGGCTCAGATGCACAAGAAGTGCCTCTTCCAGAGGTGCCAAACACAATCAAACATTTTGACAGCGTGCTGAAATCACGGCTGAAGGCAACGGCACGGTGCTGATGCTCCTTTGCAACAATTTGACCTCCCTTGATCAATCAGCAAAGTGGGGCTCTCGACAGCAGTCTGCGTCCAGGCGAGAGGGGAGAGAGGGAGAAACGAGAATAGCAACAGCCTATTTGTCTCGCTGTCATCTGTCATTAAGCTTCATAAATCTGGTGCATTCCATTGCTCTCCGAATGTTAGCCAAATCCAATCAGGGATGCTGAATACTCTGCGCTGAAGGGATTGCAGGGTCACAGGGGGCTACGTCCAAGCAACAGCCGGCTATGGGGGTAGAATGTTTCAAATGCAATAATCTCATACACATGAGTGAAAATTAAGGATAGAAATATAATAATAACTTCTAAGATGATGCAGATGACATTATGGCAGCTGACTATAATAGCATCTATGTGTTTGTGGCATTCACTTGGGTTGCAGAGACCTAGAAACCAGGTCTCAATCAGTTAATAGTTATGCCAAGTGCACACAAATTATATACATTTAAAGGGATAGTTCACTTTGAAATGAATTTTTGAAATGTTTTAGTTTATCTCAAGGGCATCCAAGATGTAGGTATCTTTGTTTCCACAGTATTTTCAATTTTGATATTTTTAGGTCAAACCGTTCGTGTCTATGAGTCATATAATGGAGGTCTATGGGGTCCACCTCAAAGAGCATGCACAGAGAAGTCCAAATTAAACATGATTTAATGACTCGTAAATGTAAGTACACATTGATGGCCTAAGACACGAAATGAGCGGTTTGAGTGGGAGAAACGAACAGTATTTATATTGTTTTTACCTCTTGTAACCACAGAAGCGCCGCGCCCTCAGATCACTTGGACGTGGCTGTGGTTACAGGAGGTAAAAAATGATATAAATACTGTTCGTTTCTCACACAAACCACTCGTTTCGTATCTTGGGCCATCAATGTGTACTTACATTTATAGTTCATATTTAATTCAGACTTCTCTGTGCATGCTCTTAAAGGTGGACCCCATAGACCTCCATTATATGACTGATAGACACAAACGGTTTGACCTAAAAATATCAAAATTGAAACCACTGCGGAAAAAAGACAACTACATCTTGGATGCCATTGAGGTAAGCTGAAACATATCAAAAATTTATTTCAAAGTGAACTATCCCTTTAAAATATGTAAACTAATGAATAAATAATTCATTATTCAACTTAAATATATGGACATTTACTTTATTTAGCAAGTAATTATTATAGATTACTGATAATGATAATTGTGAATGTGTAGCTAAAATATCAGGCTAATCTCCTATTTGGGTATCCCTATGCTATGCTAGTACATAAGCTAACTAAAAAGACTAAGCTAATTTAAAAGAGGACCCAATTTGTCACTACCTCAGTACTGAATTCAAGTGACCGCAAATCTTTCCTGGTTATGTCTGATTCAAACAAACTGGGAACCGTAATGTACATTTGTATACAGTAATTAAGCTTGTGGAAAAAAAAAGTTGTTGATATAGAATCATGAATATGTCTACATGGTGTATCAAATACTTTTTTAAGTCTGGTTTTTGATTACATGTTCACTTTATAAACAAGAAAACAAAATTCAAGCTGAAATTCTGTTTAGGTTATGGTGACCGACGATAGCATATCCTTCGTAGCTCCATCAACACAAGTTATAAATAAATGGGCCAGTCAGTCCCATTGCACCCATTAATACAAAACTGTCCCCTTCCAATCAGAGACAGATTCATTAAACAGCAATCAGTTTTGTTGCTATCAGGCAGCTTCTGCATCCCACAACCATGTGCTCTGTAATCAATTTAGAGGAAGGGGAGAAGATCTTTATCAGCAGTTCAGCAAAAAGCCATTTATGAAAGTTGGCCAATCCAGGAGATGTAATCATGCTCTGTTAATCAGTTAATATTTCATGGCATTTGTAGAGGAAGAAGTCAAACATTAAAGAGCAGAATTATCAGCACAATTAGCTGGCTAATTAAGTATATGTTCCCTTCTTTATGATAGGGGTTTGTATGCTGTAAATAGACGCTGTAATTGAAGTTCTCAAAGAAATTCTTTATTCTTTACATTCTCGCTATGTGGCTAAAGAACTGTTTGGCACAAGCTTTACTCAAACACAAATTGCTGTGTTCATTTGACTGTGTATTTTTTCCCCTAGAGTTGTAAAAAGCCATGTTTTATTAGATCAATGTTACATCCAATATGCCAGGAAGTGGCGACATGTGGCTGTTTTTATGAGTGAGTCACTTAGAGGATTTGTTTAAATTATTCATTCATTTACCAATTAAACTAGTGACTAGTCTTTAGGTGTGTTTGACTTTTGCAGACCAGACTGGTGTATGACATCGAAGTTCTGCAAGAGAGATATCATACATCGAATGATCTGTGCAGTGACACTTCATGACAAACTCACCAGTGAGTAAGTGAATCGTTCATTCAACTGATTAGTTCAAAAACACTGATTTGCTAGGCGTTAAGTGACTTTGTTTAGAATTGTTTTTATTGACAGAGCAAAAACTGTTAATATTGTGCTTAAAAAGGCAGAACTCAGTTTTAACTTATTGTTTGTTAAACCAGGATTTCCGGGGTCTTGAAGTCTAAAAAAGTCTAAAATTTCTAAATCACAATTTAAGGCCTTAACAAGTCTTAAATTTGCTGAAGTATTGTGTTCTAGGTCTTAAATCATTTTAAACAGGTCTTAATTTTCCTACTGTCCATGTAAATCTCATTGAAATGTTCCAACAGCATTTTGGAATTAAAAAAAAAATAAATCGGTGGTTGTAGTTCTTTTTTGCTAGTTCAAATATAATCGATGTATTATGACTACAAAATAGACCAATATGCAACAGCCAATCAGTTTTGAGGTTTCGTGTTATTGGCGCGTATCTCAGATGCCACAGACAGACATAATACGGATTTTAAGTTTAGCGAATTTTGGATCAGATTTTGCTGATTTTTGATTTTGCTTTTGGATCAGAGCCAACGGAGGTGCTCTGGGTTCTCCACACGGTGACAAGACACCAGTCCTACATTGTTTTAAACAATGTTTCGGACTCTGACATTGCTAAATCCTTCAGGTGCGGAAAGATAAAATGGCCTACATTACGCGCTTTGGAATAGGGATTTCATAAAAGAAAAAACAGAACTAATTTCCAAAATCACAGGACCGTTCGTGCTGATTTTCGACAAATGTTCAGTTTGAATTTAAATTATTTTGCGAATAATTTTGAGACTCGTTACATGTTTCCTTTGTACGTTTTTCTTCTTTTATTTCTTCGGGATATAGGTCTTAAATTTCATTCATAATGGTCCTAAAAAGGTATTAAAAAGTCTTAAATTTGACTTTGTGAAACCTGCAGAAACCCTGTAAACTGTTTTGATCATTTATTCATTATTTTGACTTATGATGCTCCTTTTAATGAGATAAAATATAAGTCTTAGGTATCCCCAGAACGTGTTTGCAAGTTTCAGCTCAAATTACCCCACGGATCATTTATTAACCATGTTGTAAATTAAAAAAAAAAAAAATTAGTGGAAGCAAAAATATTGTGTTTTCATTCATTTGTATCTTTAAATGCAAATGAGTCTGCTCCTCACCCATTATCCAGAATAATGCTGTGTCTTTATAGCTCGTGGCCCAGATACTCTGCCAAAAACTAACAAAACATCTGTTTGGTTTTGATTATCATCTATCATGGTCATGCTCACGTGACATCGCAGTTTTTCTTCATCATTAAAGTTTATTTTAATTTGCATGCACTTTCAAGCCATATCAGTTTAAACTTCTGATATATGATTAAACTGTCAAATACACATAAGGTTATATAAAAAACACAAAGTTCACATAAACACAGTCAGTTATGTCTATGAACGTAAACAGCAGTGAAAGAAATTGCATGTGTATATTAGATCTGTGTATATAAAGTGACATCAGCATAATATACAGCTGTCAATGGACACTATGGATGCATAATTATGTTTTACATTTTGTTAATTTTGCATACCTTTGAAATAAAAATCTGCATGACACCCACAGTGTCACAGTGTTGTAGTGAAACTCTATTCGGGCTACAATGTAACTTAACTTTTAACAAAAGCATTGAAGCCACACAACCTTGCCCCAAACCAAACTAACAGCATGGTACAACAAAGTCCCTGATTATGGATCACTGAATTCACCTTAAAAACAGTAACTTTCAACGCAGTTCTTGTTATGTAAAGAAATTAACCACATGATTCATGCCAAGTCAGGTTCAGAGATAATGCGAGGGCAAGGGGACACTTTTCAAGAAAACTGTGTGCATGTTCGTATTAGTGGAGTCATTCAAGAGTAAAAGACAGGGCACTTGTTCTATTTCATAAGGAGCCCTTCTGGAGCCTGTGACTCAATGGAGCGAGTCATGGACCACCTTTTATACAGCCCTTCAATCAGATGATCTAGTCTGTCTAAGAGTGGCTGTCAGGATGGATCAGTGTAAAAAGTGTAGCCTATGTGTGTGTGTGTTCAGATTTCTTTTTCCGTATGTGTGTGTGAGATGAAGTCCAGTTCAGGTCAGAGAGGCAGACAGACATGGTAGAGCTCAGCATATCACATGATCGGTGTTCTCAAAACTGTTCGAAGAAGGTCTGGGCTAAATATTCAGCTAGAGGTCAAATATACAGTAACTGCTGTGTTTCCTGTTCCAAGTGATGTAACATTCAGGAGGCACAAAGAGCTTAAAGTTGGCATTACATTTTCTAAATGTGTATCTAATCTAATTGTGATTCATCCATTCATTCATTTTTTCTTTTTCCATATAATTTAATCAAAATGATGATGTCAAAACTACATCTTCTGTTAAAACAATAGACTTCTCTCTGGTGACATATGCCGGATTTTCCCAATCATTTAGTCCACTTTAACCCTGCCCCTATTCTTGCAATCTACTGCAAGTTTGCATTAAAGGAGAACCTCCGCGCAAAATGAACCTTTGGTCTAATTACACATTGGTACCTAGTCGACCGTTCTCGAGATTTCTTTTCATGATAATCGAATGTAAAGAGTTTTATCTATAAAAACTGTTTAGCGTATAGCGCTAGTAATGGGGGCATTTAATAAGTAAAAAGAAATCGCTAGTTAATGCCACTAACAAGCTCAGAATACCCCCACACTAGCACAGTAACATAATGAGGGTCCCTACATGCAAAACGAAGCATTGAGAACCTTGTGAGTGTACTGACCATTTAATAAGAAGATATTTATAAAGACAGTGCTCTTCGTGTATACAGACAGCGCCATCTTTGGAAAACAGTCTCGACTAGTCAAACCATGAACGACGTGCTAAGTGAGCTGTACCAGAGAATGTCTAATTGAAGAGAATTGGCACTGGCTGGTTACTTCCGGGTTCTGGACTGGCTGCAGTAACACGTCTCTGTCCATGCGGGGCGCTCACGGTCGAGTGCAGAATGAATGGGAGTCAATGGGGTTTTACCCCCAGAAATCCACTTTTCTCAGGATGTAATTTTTTGTCAAGTAATTTGAAAGTTGCATTCAAGAGGGAGGACTAAGATAATACACTCAGCTGAAAATTGCATTTTTAAGTTCACTTATCTGTTCTAAAAATCTGTTCAAAAATGTGATGACGTCACACAATAGCAGAATGCTAGCGTGTTCGGCCAACAACGTGTCTAACCTGTAAGAAATCAAAAGGACATAAGTACTCGTTCATTCGACTTTTGGCCAATAATCTATATTGAACTTGCGGAATCAACAATAAAATCTATGTTGATCTAACGACAAGCAGGTGACAGAGACACATTTAGCCGTTTAGCCCCATAGACTCCCATTCATTCTGCTCTCGCCTGCGATCACCTCCAGTGGAATTCTAATGGAACTGCAACCAAGATGATACACAATGGGGCTAATAGGAAGTGCCAAGGCTCTCCGTTAGACGGGCTCTGGCTGAACTGAATGTTCAGCGAAACTTGAATGTTCAGCGAACTTCTGAACTTTGTGAACGTCATTCATGGTTCGACTTGTCGAGACTGTTTTCCCAAGATGGCGCCCCCTGTATACACGAATTGTACTGTCTTTATAAAATATCTTCTTATTAAACGGTCTGTTATACTTGCAAAGTTCTCAATGCTTCGTTTTGCATGTATGGACCCTCATTATGTTACTGTGTTAGTGTGGGGCTATTTTGAGCCATGTTAGTGGTATTAAATAGTGATTTCTTTTTAATTATTAAATGCCCCATTAGGCATAACAGTTTTTAGAGATAAAACTCTTTACATTTGATTATCATGAAAACAAATCTCAGAGAAACGGTTGACTAAGTATCAGTGTGTTATTAGACCAAAGGTTCATTTTGCGCCGGAGTTCTCCTTTAAGATCTGCCTCCATCCAATCAACAACCGATGGACAGAACCAAGTCCTGTTCTACATTATTTATTTTTCGATAATCCAAAAATGTACAATATGCAAGACATTATTGGTCCTTACCTCTGTTACATTGCCATGTAAGAGACTTATATAGCAAAATGATTGAACGATCGATCTTAGAAGGAATGGTTTACCAAAAAAGGAAAATTGAGTCATAATTTTGTCATCATGTCATTCTGCCATGAAACACAAAATGAGATGTTAAGCAAAATGCTAATGTTAGTAATATTTTGGACCCATTCTCATTTTCTTTTTTTGTATGCAGGGTTAACTTTTTGCTTAACATTTCCTTTTGTGTTTAACAGAAGAAAATCACATGGGTTTGGAACTCCCCAAGACGAGAGTGAATATGATGACAGAATTGACATTTTTGGGTGAGTTTTCACTCTTTAAAGTTGGCATGAACTGACAATTCTATCTATAATCTACATGCATATTCATCCATGTATGTTTCATTTTTAATTTTGCTTTATCGAAATCTCATAACTGGATTTTCTGGTGAGAATTTGGTGATATACTGTATACAGAAATCCTCCAATCATTTATTCCGCTTAAACTCTGCAAGCCCATGTCCATCTGTCACCATTTTTTGAGTGCAACACCCAAAAATCCAACCGACAATCAATGCATGAAGATAACTTATTACACCTAGATCTATGTCACAACAAAGAAGAAAAGAGCTGTTGCTACTTCCGTTTCATCGTGACTTCAAACATGTTTTTCTCAAGTGTTGAAGCCAAAAGCTCACTATTACAGCTTTTCATCACTACATAAGATAGCTTTAATAAGCCATGCAGCCTTTTGGCTCTATCTGTATCTATTGTGAGACAATAAGATGCTGAACTGAAAATATGGGAAGAAGAAACGTAATAGTTATCTGCATTTTGTCAATAGGTCATCATAAGCAAATCATCCCAGCAGCAAAACCACAAATAGGCTTTCATAAGAAGTGAAAGATACTCCCTTGCCTCTAGGTGTAAACTCACTCCTTAGAGCGTTTGCAAATAAGGAGAAAGCAGCGGCGAATGAGAGCCCTCAAGCTGAATTTCACACCTGAAGTGGCCTACATGGATAATTGGGTTGGAGAGGCCTAATTCAAAATCTTGTAATGCAGGTCGAGGGAATTGCTTTTCCACTGGAGCATTCTAGCATACCTACCAATCAAATTGCCTTTGTTCCTATGTCTCCATGAGGTTTTTACTGTGCCAAAATACATTTAAAACTATCTAAATGGGAAAAATGTTGTTTATTTTGAATGTTCTTCTCCATTCTTTTCATGCTTTTTGACTCTTGAACTCAACCAATCATGTGAGGTTGTAATCTGAATAACAAAGAGGCTGAAACGTTTTAGAATCCTGTTTGGAAACAATCATTTTTGTCCATTTCCAATTTTTGTCCAACTCCAACATTTGTCCAACTCCATTTGGTGCCACTAGTGTAATGAATTTCCATTTCAACTTTACAGGAGTGAAAATTAAGTGCTGGTGAATATGTGAGGAATTTCATTTAATCTTACCTTGCCCTCATGGTCTTCAAATACTGATTGGTCTACGTTGCAGGCGAAGAGGGACATGGGGAGATCATTGAAGTCGGTGATTTGTTGGAAACTGTCTCCCAGTGAGGACTCCCCTACGGTGGACTGCAGGACTACCAGCTCCTCTCCTCCAAGGAGGTAAACCCGCTGGAGGAATGGAGCACTTCTCATGTTGGCAAATAAATGCTCTCCCTTCATGGCTGTAAGGGGTACACAACCATTTCTAATATCATCAATTGCCTTCAGGATATATTCTACAATTTACAGTCCACTACTTACAATGTTTTCCTTTGACATGTTTGCTTTTTGGCATGACTAAGGTCACTAAACATGTGAAAAATATGGTTCCAGATCAAAATCTCTCACCAAATGTTCTTTGTAGCTACAAATTAAGGGGTAAAAACAGTAACAGCAAACAAACAAAAACAGTAAATAGAGGGAATGCATTGACGTCACTTTCCCGCCAGAACAACCTCCCTCAGTGTGACTGAGTGGCAAAAGATCTGCTGCGTGACTGGATTTAATAGGGGAAACTGCGAAAATGCAACTAAAACCAACAATTTTATCAATTTAAACTAAATGTTGGACTCAATATAGTGTTCCTTACAACTTACTAAAGATCCAGTGATCCATGGATATTTACATGCAGCCGGGAATCGTGTTGCCTGACATTTATATTTGCCTGATTTCAACACCGGGGAAATAAAAGCAAGACCTGAACATAGGCTAAAGCAAATTTGCCTGTGAACGCTTTATAAAAATACAATATAGGTAGGTCTAAATCCGGGTGATCACTTATATCAGTGTTATATATAGCCTATATATTTCATCTTATCGTCCAGCCATAAAACTTTTTTTTTTTTTTTTTTTGGTCGGTGTTTATTAAAAAACATGCAGTACAGCAGAATATGCAATGATAACTATTTAATTGATGAGCTGTTAATATATTGAACAATACAAAATATATACAAAATTCAGCATATTGACACAAAATGATAACTGCAAATCCACTTTTGCTGACTGGAGTCCAGTTGTTTCTGTGAATTGTAGAGATCCATTTGCTCCTCTTTCTATAGCAGTCTGTAAAAACATACCTCCGATTTTTTTGTCAACTCTAGTTGTACAGTCAATCGCAAAGCTCTTTCCCACTTTCTATATATTGTGTTTGTTTTTCGCGGCATTCACGCTAAAAACAAATACAGCCGCTCAGTCTTTTTGCCACTCACTGTGAGAAACTGCAGCACTCCGGCCGGAGGTGACGTCATGCACATACCCTCTATACTCAATAGTACACAACTCTTAAATATTGTTTAATCTGCACATTTTTTTCTTAACTGTTTACAGGCTGTACACTTTGCAGTCTACTTACAACATGGATAAAACAGGAACTTGACTTAACTAAAAACCAAGCTAAACTGAAGAAAAATCAATCAATATCATTCAACTTCTTTGTAGCTATACAAAGGGTCAGTAACAGTAAACACAAACAAATAGAGGCAGTAATATGTGTGTACTCGTATATTGTTTAAAACATTATTTAATTACAAAACAGGGAAAACTATAAAAAAGCTACTTAAAGTACCCTCACATTCTGTTGATGCTGAAATATATAAATCCTTGTGTTGCTTTAAAGGGGTGATGAACTGAGAAATCAAATTTTCCTTGAGCTTTTGACATCTAAGAGGTCATCATATTATAAGAATATCCTGTAAGTTTCAGAACTGAAAACGACCTTGTTAGTCCAATAAAAGCTTTTATCTGACACCAGCCTCAACAAACGTCTCGTTTTTGAAAGCGTGGAAGAATGACGTCAAAGACGAACGAACCCCACCCGCTCATCAACGCCTACTGAACACGGCCGGTTTAGCCCCGCCCACCGATTCGCGCATTCACGCATAGGTAAACAAAAGCATACCTCGTGATGACACACCGGAGCGAACTACCAGCAATAAACATTCCGTTGACAAAATGTTGTGCCGTGCCTGACTGTGGAAGAAGACAGTTGCTGCATAAGCTTCCTCTGGATTCCAATATTAGGAATGCCTGGTTAAAATTTGTTTTTAATGACGTTCCAGCAGATGAGTGTGTAAAACATTATCCGTATGTTCGCTTCATTTCACCGAGGATTGTTTTGTCAACAAGACACAGTTCGAGGCTGGATTTGCAGACCGATTAAGAGAAAAGAACGGTGATGTGCCGTCTATATTGGATCTGACCGGAATTGTGCAACACACGGACTCTGGGGTCGAACATGTATGGGCTGAATCCAGCTGCCATTTGACAGCATTGGATGTTTTCCCCACATGCACCGACGGGTGAGTTAAACTCATTATAATATAAGAGGGAGAAATGAAGACGACACGGATAGATATGCATTTTGTGTATGACCTAGAAGTATTTATTCAGCGATCGGCGGTTAAAGTTTAATCTGTACGGAACATCGTTGTTGTACGGAACATGATTAGTCTCACGTTACCTTCTATATTGGATCCAACAGGAATGGTGCAACACATTTATGTGAGTAATATTTTTATTTTAGAAATAATAATCTACTCGGCTAGCATTGCATTGTTACAGATCGTTTGATATCTGAATAATTATGTGTATGTGTCTACAAGTATCCGTTGTATTCGAGGTGCTGTTGGTTCATTGTCCTGCGATTCGGGATCGGACTCTGGGTCAAACATGTATGGGCGAATCATTTCGGTTGGCATTTTACAACAGTGGTTTTCAAAACAAATTCCCCCACGTGCAGAGTTGGAGCTCATTATAATATGCAAAACTGTTATCCACTCACAGCAGTGGGCGTTTACTTCCTAGTCTTCAATGCGAAACGCCCATAAACGCCCATTTTTCAAGTAGGCTGAAAACTAGGGAATTAAATAGCCCATAACTTATTCATTTTTATGTTTTTGAATGTAAAAACCAAGCGAACGTCATAAGTTGACTGCAGACAACAAAACAAAAACATTTAAAAAGCCAGTTCATGACCCCTTTAAGATATTTATGACCTGTATTTTCTCTGTCCACCCAGGCAGCATAGGAAGCGCTTGTCCTCACGACAGGTGACACGGAACTAGAACAGTTACCTCCCAGAACCCCATCGAGCAGATGTTAACCCCTGGCCTCGGTAACTAATGCTCCGCCACAAGATTAGGTGATGGGCTTAAAGCAGAACTGGTCTCTTGTCAGCCCACACAAACAACAACGGCAAGTGGGGAACAGCTTGCACCCATTTCCATAGAGCTTTTCCACACGCCCTTTCTTCCCATGATCCCCCCTGACAAGCTTGGTCCGTGGGCAAAGCCAGCACTGTCGCCGGTGTCACACGCACTGTTAAATCTCCCGCAGCTATTTTTGGGATCAATAGCCCATCACCAGCCACACATACACGCTCTCTAGCACACGCATGCTCTCACTTTCACTCAAGGCTATAGATAGAGGCTGGAGCTGTCTGGTTCATTCTTGCCCTGTGTAAACGAGGCTAAAAATAGAACGAGGACTAATGAAATGCAGAGATTGTGAGGAACTTGATTAACATGAAGACTTCCAGAACAGGGATCAATTTCATTTGCAATATTACAATGACCCTGAGTGAGATAAGGATGAGCATAAGCATGCTATAGGCGCTTAGATTTAGATTTTAAGTGCCTTTAATTTTGGAAATGAAGAGTTCAGATGCAAAAGCCTCTAAGTGCCATTTGAAATTTTCTTCTAAAATGATTATTTTTATCAAGCTTGTATATTTAAGTTCAGTAATTTCACTTAAATGGCAATGAAGATTACCTATTAATTGTCATTTAAGTGAAATTACTGAACTTAAATATATAAGCTTGATAAAAATTGTCATTTTAGAAGAAAATTTCAAATGGCATTTAGAGGCTTTTGCATCTGAACTCTTCAAATGGTCTTTAAAGCTCAGCCAAAAAGTATACTGTTTAACTAAAAGCTATAGATATGTTTGCTTGTTGGCATGACTAAGGTCACTAAACATTGGAAATGTATGGTTCCTCCTAACTCACCGATTGAATAATCAATATCATTCACCAAATCTTCATTTTAGTCATGCAAACTAAAAGGGGAAAACAGTAACAGTACACACAAACAAATGCAGTAAACAAGTATACTATTAAATAATGTTTAATCCACCTTAATTTTTGAATACCCTCATGTATGCTTTGATATTGAACTTTCTGACCCCCATTTTTTGTGTATTATGTGTATACATACACAAACAAATCAGTCCCTGAATTAATTAATCTCTTATTAATCTCATTTCCCCAATCAAATACTTTTTGTTTTCATGACCTATAAAAATTCATTTGACAGATGTTAATTTGGCAATTTAAAAGGTTTCCTTCAGAAATATTATTGTTCTCCAATATTGTTTTTTATGAGGTCAATTTGAGATACAGCATATTCTGGAAAAAAATGCATTCAACAATTATAAATAGATAATTGGCTAGTAATCAGAAAATTGTATTTTCTTAAACTTATTTTTAAGTTTTTTTTATATAAAAAGGACCATGGGGTCTCTCAGATAATGAAGTTCAAAAACAGTCAAGTTATTGTATTTTTTGCTTTCAAAATTATGTATAACGAAATGCTCTAATAGTTATTATAGTGCATTATAGTAAATTACAGTGTACATGACCTTATTAGTTACAACTAAGAGATTTTAAAAGCCTTTTGGTACAAACAGTGTCTGTTTAAAAATTAAAAACTCTGTATTATATAATAAGTATTGTTTGTACAGTGCATAAAGGGCTAAATGAAAAGGGAAAGTGTCAATCACAGTCTACTGCAACCTGTTTGCTGCATCCCCTTTGAGTCATCACTAGAGGAGCGGTCCCTCTGTCGTCATCACATAACATTCACTTTTCTTCTGTTCGCAATAAGGGTTTATTTTTATCATCTCTCTGTCTGATGACTAATATAACAAACCCTTATGGTGAGCATGCCACATCAACATTTCAATTCCAGCAACTGTCAATACAGCACACAACTGGCCGCGTCTGTCAAGGTCAAGGAGTGCACTTCATAAACTCGGCTACTGTTACAAATTCAATAGCATCATCAAATCTCTTGCATACTCTCTTTAGGATTGTAAGGCTGGTTATTGAAGCATATCTGTCTACCAATGCAGACTTTCCAAGTCCCCATAAACTCGTGTAAAAGTGATTTTTTAAAACTGACATGCATTCAGGATTAACGCAGTGCAGAATAAAGTACACTATAGTTATTACTACATAATATATAGGCTACTATATGTATAATAGTAAAAGCACTTAGAAAACTGCATTCATTTGATTTGACACTCTCTCGCCTTCTCTCTCTCCTTCTCTGAGCATTTATAAAAGCAGCAACACCTGTCAAAGCACTACATTAGCCCAGAGATACAGGATGATATAATGGAGTAAGTCGACACGGTTCTCGGTACCTGTGCGGGATGTGGCAGTCCGGTGTGCGTATCTTCTGCGCGGTGGCTTTGTCTCCCTCTCTTGCCTTTGTGAATCAAGCTCGCATTCCAGCTGCGATTCACTAATCTCCTGACGTTACTGCAGACAGCTTGATTCACCAATGACCGCCTCTCGGCATTCAAATGATGTTTGCTCTAACCACTAATGAAATGCAGCGCTGCGTGCGCGGGGGAGATTCGGGGACCAATAGCCTTCTCCTAAAAGCGAATATGTAAATTCACCAAACTACGTCAAAGGTTCCGCCAGTTAGATGTTGCGGCGCTATGACACGTTCAGCAGGTTGTTTTTAGTAAATGTGGTGCAGGGCAAAGCAGAGATTGAGAGAGTTGAATGCGATAAATGTGAGTGTTTGTGGGTATCAAATTATACTATAGTAAAAAAAAAGAAACCCTGCTGAGAGAAATTGGCTTTATGCACAGCTGCACTACTTCCTGAACTTTAGCTAGCTCCTTGTTTCCTGTCTGCCATTATTGGACAAACTGATTTATCCAGGTGTGTCTGATTTTTGTCGGGACTACTGAGGTCAGGCACACCTGAATTAATTAGTTTGTCCAATAATGGCAGACAGGAAACAAGGAGCTGGCAGAAGGAACTGGTTTGCTTGTCTACGCTGTTTTTTTAAATTTATTTTTATAAATGACTTGTATCATGTCATGTTTTATCCAAAAATGAGTGTACACAGATGCAGTGAAGAACTTACAGACTAGACCGATGTGTTTATTGAAACAATCCTTTTCACCACTACAGAAAAGAAGCGCAGTGTTTATACATGTAATGTGTTTATTTTTTATTTAGCAGGAGATCAGATTTGCCAGGCTTGGAAACCAGCTTGATAGAACTTTTTTTAAATCGCAGTGAGTCCTTTTATTATATTATTTATTATTGTAAGGCCCTAATATTAACAAAATTTCAGCAGTGATTTATTTAACAAAATTGAATGCTTTTTTATTTACTTATAGCTCAATAGCTGAAGTAAAATCAGATTGTATGTGGCTGATGCATTTAGTGCTCATGCTAAATATTGATTTATATAGCTTTGATTGCTCTATTCAGTTAAACAAGGTAACATCATAAAATATATCATATCATCATCATCATCATCATCAAACATGAACCACCACCCTCTTGATGTGAAAAGGGAAGTTTATGTGTAATTTTACTATTATTGATCATGTTAATGAATGCTGAATTGCAAAACTTGTATCATCTGATCAGTAGCACACAGTTGTTTTTAGAGTTTTTGTATATTTATTTTTTTGGTAATGCTTTACATTATAACCCGGAAAGTACTGCGTAATTAAGAGGAATTTACAGTGTAACTTTTTGTAATTACAGTGTACCTATAAAGTACTTGTAAATTTAAGGTAACAATATTTAAAGTGGTGAATAAAGGGGTAACAACCAGGATAATTAAAAAATATATTTATACTCTAAGTATAATAGAACTAATGGGTACTTATTCTACTATTAAGGTACAACAATCATTTGGGAGCAATTTAGCAAGAACATTCACTATGTACCTTTTTGTACATCAGGGTACAACAGGCTACATCAATGCATTTATAAAAATAATAATAATAATTTGATAGCAAAAGTGCAGATATGTTTGGGCTAACATCAAGGCAAGAAAAGCTAAGACTGTTGCAATTTTTTTAAAATATACTGGGAAATATATCTGGTTTCATGTGGTTACAGGGTAAGTGGTGCTTGTATAATAAAGAAAGGTTTCTGAGTCAGTGATATAAGATTGAGTATGCATTTTTATTTTACTTACCCAGACATGGAACAAGAGGGTAACACCACTTTAATTTACAGCCCGCAATGTCACACTTACCCTGTAACTACATGAAACAAGAGGGTAACAAGCACCCATACATGAAGTAAAGGAATGGATACAAGAGTATCTTTCCCCAATATTTAAGCAAAAGTTGCAGTAATTTTCGTTTTCAGTGCACTTTTCTTAAAAAGATTATAAATGCATAGATATGTGAATTTTTAGAAAGCCTTATGTACTGGTTCACCATTATTTTGAAAAGGTATGTTCTTGCTAAATTGCTCCCAAATGTAAGATTTTTATATCAAAAATAGTAGAATAAGTACCCCTTAATTCAATAATACTTACACTGTAAAAAAATATTTTCATGATTTTTAATCACAACATTTTTCTTTTGTCAAATCAACTTAAAAATCATTTATGTAGTTCAGATAACATAATATTTTGAGTTTCCGATGATTAAATCACTCTCCTTTATTGTATTAACTCAATTTTTAATTTCAATGAACTTAATTTCAAGGCAATCAGGTTACTTCTTTTTTTAAGTTAAACCAACAATATTTTTTTACAGTGTACATTATTTTTAATCATCCTGGTTGTTAGGCCTTTATTACCCAAACTTAAAACATTGTTCCGTTATATGTTATAGTTACACTATAATAACAGAAGGTTATGCTATAAAATCGCTTTAATTATGCAGTACTTTCCAGGCTGTTATAAAGCACTACCAATGTTTTAATTGATATGGAAGAACAATAATGTCATTACATCACACCACTTTCGAGTATCCAAACGTTAGCCTTCTGCTGAACATCTCTGGAATGTTGAAGGCTATTAGATGTACCTCTCATGATTTTGCAAAGTAGGCCACATTTCTGGATCCAGCATAGTTGGTCCTGGATGAACATTCCTATCCTATTCAATAAGATTTTAAGGTTAGGCTATGTTTGTTTGACAGGAATTTTGTTCCAAGATCAACAAAAGATGATGTTTGCATGGCAAAATCGGTCACATGTTTGGCAAGTAAATGAACATATAAAGAAGAAGGAAACTTCTGCAGCAAAACATGTTATTTATTAAAACACAGCAATTAAACTTGTCCTAGTTTATTGAAAACAGTGCAAAACAGCACAAATGGTTTTCTTCGTCCAAAATGTAAACAAATCCAGTGATTGATTCAATCAAGTACATCATCATATTTAATTAATGTAAACATTCTGTTTGCCTTACAAATTAAAGATGCTTGCACCCAAGCACACACAATTGCTCCATAACTTGTGTCATGAGTGTACACAGATGCAGAGAAGAACTTACAGACTAGACAGATGTGTTTATAGAAACAATCCTTTTCACCACTACAGAAAAGCAGCACAGTGTTTATACATGTAATAATGTGTTTACATATTTCTGCTTTACAAAAAGGACCTCCACTTAGTTAAATTGTCTATAAACTTTATCTTTACTTTTGTCCATATCACGCACAAGATGTTTAGCTGTAATAGGAGTTGCATACGGCATCACATTTTGTTTACTTCATACATCCTGAAAATGATGTAGTCTCTCAGTTTAGAGAGAGGAATTTCCACAACCTCATGCTCTTCTGACATATAATCTCTATTATGCAATCAGTTATGGTTAACTCAACAAAACTGTATAATATCAACAACTAATATCCTAAATTACCTTTAGCATTGCATGACTTTCTGATTTAGTATTTGCCTATGTCCAAGTCACTGTTTAACATTCAGCTTAAAACCTCTGAAGCTCAGCCTAGGATATTATGCGGTTGATCTCCACAACTCTTATGTCAAGACTGTCAACAGAGCTCTAAAGCAGTAGCACAGCCCTCTGAACACATGCGCTCTATCTGTGCTTGTATCTCACTGTACAGGGTCCATCTGGCTGCTGGGTTCCCACCAAATGCAGAGGGCTCTACAAGAAGCAGATACATATATTTACCAAGTGCAATGACCACATGCATGTGATGTACAACCCCAGTAAGTATTTTACAATGTATGAATTTATTGCATTATGCACATACTGTATAAAAGCAAATGGCATTCGCAAACAAATGATTGAACTTTCTAAGCATTTTAAGTATATAACTACACCACCGTTCAAGAGATTTTTTAAAATGTTTTTGAAAGAAGTCTCTTTCATTAAAAATACACCAAGACATTAATATTGTGAAACATTATTACAATTTAAAATGACTGTTTTCTATTTAAATATATTTTCAAATGTAATATTTTCCTGTGATGACAAAGCTGAATTTTCACCACATCCTTTTGAACATTAGTGTATATGTATTTTTTTTATAATATTATTATAACTTTCTAGTGGAAATTTTGTTTGATAGCAAAAATAAAGACATTTCTGTAACACTTTACAATAAGGTTTCATTAGTTAACATCATTAGTTAACATGATCATAATAATGAACTGCACTAATGTTATGTTAATTTAAACATTTACTTACACATTATTAAAATCAAATGTTGTACTATTAGTTAACATTAGTTAATGCACTGGGAACTGACATGAACAAATAATGAACAGCTGGATTTTTATTAGGATGACCAAATACAGTACACTTTTAGAAAAAAGGGTTCATTGGCGTTCTAAATATGAAGCATAGGGTTCTTTACTCAACTCCAATAAATATTTTATGGTAAAAAAAGGTTCTATACTGACAAGAAAGAACCCTTTTGGCACAAAGGTTCTATAGAGGCTATTATTCATTCATATATTACATTATTCTGCAACCTTTTTTAGTTGTTATTAAATTATTGTTTATTAAACTGTTGTGTTAACTTTATATCACATTTTAATCATGATGATTTTTGGAGGAGAAAAACTAAAATGGCACTCTTCATGTGATATTGATTAACTACATAAATAAATAAATAAATAAATAAATAAATAAATAAATAAATAAATAAATAAATAATAAATAAATAAATATATATATGTATATATATATATATATATATATATATATATATATATATATATATATATATATATATATATATATATATATATATATATATATATATATATATATATGTATTTTTTTTTTCAAGCCCCATATCTTGAATTTTGTGATCATTCACATGCATTCCTAAAAACATTTTAGGGTCTTGATGTCAATAATATGAAATATTTAATCCGGAGAGGACAAAACTAATAAAAATGAAAGAACCCAAAAGGTTCCATATGGAACATATTTCCTGTTTACAAAAATCCCTAAAGGGTATTATTGAACCCTTAAAAAGGGTTACGTGCTGATAGAACCTTTTAAGTTTCTATGTAGAACCTTTTAAAGTTCTATATAGAACCTTTTCTTCTAAGAGTGTACAAGTGTGCTGATCATGATTAGTTCATGTTAGTTAATACATTAACTAATGTTAACAAATGAAACCTTATTGTAAAGTGTTTCCGAAATTTCAATATCAACAAGTGATCAAGGTGCTGTAAAACTGAAATTTTGTTCCTGATTCTGTCCAAAGAAAGGTACTGTATATATGACTCATATATGATGCATGATCTATTCATGCTCCTGGAATGAACTTGGTCGTTGGTGGGCGAAACTTACAAAGTTATTTTGGTCAGGCCTGAGAATTGCAAGGGTAAAGAGCAGGATGGTGCTTAAGCATTAGATTGGGCCCTTGTTGGGTAAATACTGCCATAGGAACACATCTGGAAATGATTAACCTAATGCCTACTTTGAAGCCATCTCTTTCAAAGCTTATTTACCATTCTCTATTGGATGTTACTCTTTCTTATGGTTGCTTACCAGGTTTAGGCACTGGATCCAACAGGGTGAATTCAAACTTGTGGAGGATGAGGGCAACAAACATATGCAGTTCCATAATAGCATACCACCTGATGACACAATAAACAAGTGGTTCATTTTCTTTTTCATGTGCTCTCTCATTAAGAAAAATTCTAGAAGCAAACTCATCACTCTGAAGTGCTCATCACTTCACAAGCTGGCTTGAATAGCATGTGTATTAGTATTCTGATGGAATATTGCATGCTGTCTAGCTGCCTCCCTCCCTCGAGTGCTGCTGAATACTGGGAAAACTGTGATTGAAAATGCAGGTAGAAAAGAAAAAGGTGAAGGAATGTCTTGTATTTGCGTTCAAATTCCAGGTGCATTCATAGCCACAGTGGCCTTGTTTGGCGGATGGGAGAAGAGAAATTTTTAGATGCAGCAGAGTGCAAGAATGAAAGATTCCTGGGTGAGACAGAGAAAGAAATAATGCCAGGCAATAAAGGGAGGGCGAGAGATGCAAGTCATGATTCTTGAAATAATCATCCCAAATAACCTTGAGGGCCGTGACTCATTCAGGGGCACTGTGTTAAGTGACGCAAGTAGCAATCTCCTAAAATGATCAAAATCAAATCATATTGAGTAGAAAAATGAAATACGTGGGTGTGCGTGTGCCACGCTCAGTGTACTAATTTATGGCCATGTCCAGCTGAGAGATCTGTACAAGCCTGAGAAATTATTACAGAGCCGCCTTATGACAATGTGACATTTGAATGCAGGACGTCGGTAAGCATAGATTGCATATTTCAATGGCATTTTAAATTATTCCAGAGAGAATGTGATTGTGATGTTAACGGGGTCATCAGATGCCCATTATCCACAAGTT